>CANYCX012058348.1:0-12354 GCA_948193385.1 Breynia disticha f. nivosa | reverse complement strand
CCCACACATCATCTACCATAATCCATATTCAACATGTTATCAATAAATGCTAATGCTTATAATGCAAATGCATTTCATTCGAATGTCATTGCCCCGGGGTCTTCTTTTCTCATTTCACTTTCCTTTCTTTTCTTTTCTTTTTCTTTTCCTTTCGTACATAGTACGATATCGAGGTCGATTCTCTCAGTCCTAGACTGAATACGAGATCTCTTCCCGAATCATATTTCTTTTCAACTCAGGCCTAGCCTGATCCTCATTCTTTTCTTTTCCATGATTCACACATAAAATGCAAAAATGAATGAAAATGAAAGCATAAGAACATAATCCACAATTTACCATATCAATACTCATTTATGCTTTCTTCATTCATATCCACATGCTCATATTATCTCTTTCTCATAATCATTTCATAAATATTCACAAGAATCATTACATATGAGCATTTACCTCATCATAGCATAAAAAGCTACAATCAACTATTCATCCTTCAAAGAAGAGGCAAACTTACATGTCAATAAGGAAACAATACCTTCAATTTACAACCAATTCATGCTCAACATATCATTACTTGTTCATAAGAACAACCATGTAAAGCATGAATATTAACATGTATTCAATTAAGCAATCATAACTTATCATCAAACCAATATGTTCCTAAGAACATAATTTCATACAAATTACACATTACCTCTTGTAATTATTTCCTTCATACTTATAGTTGTAATTACATATAAATTCCTTTCTTTATTATTTTCTTAGCTTATAAGCTTCCATTCAAACTTTCTAAGATCATTTAAGTTCTTTATTACATAGATAAATGTAGGAACACTTATCAAGATTAATTACAAGTTTAAGAACACTTATATAAGCTACTTGCATATTCTTTCCAAACCTTTCATAGGTTTTACTCATGTTCATATAAGCCTTAGCTTATTACATTAATTGCCAATTTAACAAAGTATGCAATTATACAAAAGCATAATCTTAGAAACATTCACCAATATCAATTTAATTCATATAATCTATTTTTCAAGAATTCAATATTTGCAAGGTTTTCATATCATGTAGTAAGTGAATAACACTTACCTTAACTTCCGCGAAATCGGCATATCAACACCGACTCAATCTTCATTCAATCCTAATATAACTCCTCCTATATAATTAATCACATACACATCATTAATTAATTATAAATACACTGATTCTAACTTAGAATCATTAATCTTTCTTTTAAAACACTTATTCTCATCTTCTTAGTAGCTTCCAACATTAGAAACCCTTACTAAAACTATCCAAAACATGATTTACATGTTCTAACCTTTGTTTAAAGATTATACCATGTACAAGAACATTAATTATACTCTTTTCTACATTCAAAACATCAAAACCCAATCCAATTAATAGCATCTTTTCAGGAATCCCTACTAACACAAAACCATATTATGATTTACTCTTATAGATCTTTGTTTATAAGTTGTAACAAGTTCAAGATCATCTATTTAACACATTTCCAACCTTAATTTCATCTTAACACAACTTGAACATAAAACCCTAGTTCAATACCTACTCAAACCTTCAAGAGAAAGTTAGCTAAACTATCAAATTCACATACCTTGATGTTCTTGGTGTTGATTTCGCATAAGTTTAAGTGTTTTTCCCCCTCCAGTTGACTCTTTTTGATGGTTTAAGGGTGTTAGGAGGTGCTGGGAACGTTTAGCTTCCGTTTGGAAATGAAAGAAATGGAACAGAATCAGTTTATAAAACAAATGCCCCAGGCCGTGTTGGCCCTTTTCTCCACTTTCCTGATTTATTTTTAACAGGAAAATTTTTGGGTTTGATCCCGAGCACGAGACCAATCTTTGGCACGATCACGAGATTGTGTTGGAGCACGAGGTCGTGCTCTGAAGCTGTTTTTGGGCAATTTTCTTGTGTTGTCATTCAATTTGACCCAGTTTAAGTGTATTTATTGTATATTTTTATTATAACAAATTTAGGGGCGTTACAATCAGTATTCACACACATTTAATATTCTCATCATACTCTGTAACTTATATTATCTCAGTAAGCAACATCATAACTCATATATATATATATATATATATATATATATATATATATATATATATATCAATCCATAAACAACCAAACATCAACATAACTCTACAATAAAATCTAAAACACATAATTATGCAAATTTCTATCATATCTACTCCTATCTGGTGGCTGGTGAAGAGAGAGAAAATATGGGAGTAGCAGCTTACCCACCTGAACAGTCTGTATGGTTATCTCTGCTCACTAACTGATCTTGAAACTAAAAATCACAATTGCATGAGTTACAGGATCAACGAATATCCATTAAATTAATCAACATATCAATTAATCATATATATTCATTTTCAATATTATCAATCAATTGTAACACTATAAATCATCTATATCATTATACAATTACTATTATCCATTCTGTAAATCATATGAAGATAAATCTGTATATTCGTTTGGTTAGCATGTAATGTAATCGTAGTAATCGTATATAGCATCATAATGGTATGCTTATAATCCCCTTCTAAAGAATAATCTCCCTCTACAATGTCATCTCCCTCTACCATATAAACCCCTCTATAGTATAAACCCCTCTACATATGATTGATTATATATGACTAATCCACACCTCATCATATCAATGTCATATCTTCACCATATCCTCGCCAATCATATGATATCACATAACTCGTTAATCATAACATGCAATCATGTGTGAATAACATAACATACCTATTTTCATTTTTTGTTTCACCTGTATCTGTTCACATATCGATTGTATAATTGCATTCGTATTCATTTTGAAATCATATTCATCTTTTAATATTTATTGCAATTCATATTTACTATCAATTTTGATCAAACAATTCAATTCACATATAAATTCATATTTTAAGTGCGTTAGACTACTCACCTGTTAGCTAAAATACTCAGACTGATGGCTACTCGTGTCCTATCTAACTCGCCTACTTTGACGTCCTATAATAAGATATATGAATTTGCTATAAAATTCAAGCAACAATATATATATCGATATGCATGCTCCTATTCGATCTAATTAACCCCCTATAGCATTAATCGATAACAATTTTTAGTTCAAACTCCTTTTCCTATAGCCCTTAAAAATGGAAACTTCGTAAATACTCACTATTAGCTCTAATTTTTTATGTTCTAACTACACCAATCAATTCCTATCTTGATTCTAAGATCAATTTTAGTGTAAGCACTAGCCTAATACATCGTTTGTAACTTTTATTATTCAGTAATAAAATTATGAGACATTATTTTATCACTTCATATGTTGACCTATGATATGTGTTTGATAAAATATCTAAGAATGTTAATTAAGCACTTGTTTCTATGGGAATATAAATGAATTAAGACTAGTATGTACTTTGTAAGTGATCATGTTTTATGGGTCACAAATATTTGGGATATCTAGCAAAGTGCATAGGTACAATATAGAACATTGTATTTGGAGAGCGATCACTATTTGCAATGTATGGGTATACTAAGAATCACAACAAAGAGCATAAGTGAAGTGAAGGGATTGACCCTCTCATGAAAATGAGAGCAGATATCAATGGCAGCTTGATAGACAAGATTGGGAAGAGTGTGGCTGCACCCGTATGAAATGATTAGGTCATTTATTCAAACTTATCAATTTTGTCATAGAGATTAAGAAAAGTGATTTAGCACTAAATAAGTGTGTTTGGGATATGCCTTATGCTAATCAATATATCAGAGGTTAAGGGATGTTTTTGAATTGTAGTAGGGCTGTTGACACCACTCATTAGCTATTTAATTTAGGGTGATCATAGTGCCTTACTAGAGACCACCTATGATTTATGATTTATTAAACTCATTACCTTTATTAAATAGTTCTACAGATTGCACATGGAAGACGAAAAACCAAAAATGGTATTTTTTTTATCTTTCACCTTAGCTCAAAATTTGACTATTGGGCTGGATTGGACATTTGGGCCAATTTTGGTAATTGGGCCCAATATGGATGAGAAATATTATTTCTTACGTGATTTTAAGACAAAAAGTATTTATTAAATATGATGTCATAATTGAAAATATGTAAGAAGATAAATGAGAGAAAATTTAGGAAGCTTGTTTTAAATTAAGAAAATATTAATTTGGGATAAATTAAAAGATTTTGGAGGTTGATCGTAGTGTTCAATAAATGTTGTGCTCTTAGTTTCGCAAGAAACTCATTCGAATTTGACAAACAAGGTGATTCTTTTTTACTCTTGTGCTAGTACACATTTCCGCCTAATCCGTGTGTTAGTTTTGTAGAGGAATCATGTGTGAGATTCTTTTACGGTGTCACAAAGGTTGTCTCAGAGTATTCTGAGGCGGTAGTTAACTGTTCTTGGCAAAGAACTCCACGGCATAGAAGGAGAATGGCAAAGTAAGTCTTTCTTCTTAAAGTGTACGTTTTTATACCATCCAGTTATCAACTAGGAAGGAATCTATAGGTTTCTTGAATTTTTGGTGATGATCTTGGCTGCATATGATGTGTTCTTAAATGTTTTTCCACTGCCATTAGTCTTAAAACATGTTAGAAAACCCAATAATCAATTCTATATATAATACCTGTTTTTGAATCTTTTCTCTTTTCGTCTCCTCCTCTTAAGCCCTAGCTTTCTCTCTATTTTATTTCTTCGCTTATGTGAATATTTCGAATTGAAATGAAGGTCTATATACTAAATTGGCTCAGCACGACCGTGCCATGCTCAGCATGCCATGTGCTAAATTCATTTTTCACGTGTCACTCAGTTTTTCAACATTTTGGAACAATCAGCACCTCAGCACGCCCCATGCCAATCTCAACATGACAGTGACTATCATTGAGAGCACATTTTGATTCATTTTTAGTATGATCATGCTCTTTAATTTCTAGACAACAGACCCCACGTGTTGACAGTATGCCCTGTGTGCGATTTAGCCATTTTCTCATCAATTTCACGTTCAAACTTCATTCGGTCGAATCCTTAATCTGTATGAGTCATAACTTAACCAATATTCCTAATAAACTTACATTTTACCTCATTTCTCTATTAAATTCACTAATTATTACTTAATCATATTAATCATTTTACTTATTCAACTTAAATATAGGTTTAAGGATGGGAATGTTACAGTTGTGTTTGATTGTTTGTGTTTTGTGATTTACACTCTTGAAAGTTGATTTTGTGTTTGTACTATTTGGATATGTTTAAGAACTACAGTCTCATTTATCCCTTATATTTGTAAATGTGTATATGTCTATGTTTGTGTTATCTGGATGCCTGTATGTGTTTGGATTGTGGATGTTGTGTTTCTTGACTTTCAATGACCATGTTGTATTTGGATTTTTGTTTGGATTATAGATGTGTAATTATTGTATGTTCACATGATTTTTGCTTCATTTGCTTTCTTCCTTTTTGATGAATGCCAAAATGGGGGAGAAATGTGTTGTGAATGTCAGAAAATTTATGAATTTGTACTTAGAAATTGAATTTATATTAATTCATATCTTGCACAAGGAGAGCATGTATTAATGGGTGCTTATATTATTCTTAGAATCGATCATTCAGAGACAAAAGTAGGGAGACAGAAGTTAGGTCCACATGAAAAGGAGGTGACAAATGTTTTTGAAACAAAGGTAAGGAGATGAAAGTTAGAAATTTATCATGAACAAGAACGTACGAATATCGGTACATGAATGAAAATGAAAGCAACTTAAAATAGAAGTGATCAATGTAGCGATAGTTTTATAATTGATTATATAAATGATGGTTATACGAATGACTAAACATATTAGTAAAATGAATTAAAGATTACTCACTAAGCCTGCAACTCACGCAACTGCGATGTTTATTTCAAGTACAAGTTCTAATTTGGATAGGCTCAAGAGTTAAAGTTTTGACTTGTGCTAGTGATCAGGTTGGACGGCTGTTACCCGAGCCATTTGCCTTTCTTTCGATGCCATCTAAAAGTTTGATCATTCCTATTTTGCATGCTTTGTATGCGATGTTGATATATGTTAGTCATATTGTGATAGTTATGAGATGACATAATACTAATGAGTTTAGATGATATGTTGTATGAGCTAGTACATGGATTTTGACTCTGATGTGTGCATATGTTTTGTTTATTATGTTGTTTAATGTTTATAAACATAAGGGATTGAGTACTTGTTGTTATAAGAGAATGGTTTAAGTAATAAATGATGAAAACAGATTGATTGCAGGGTGATACTGAGTTGCAGTTATTCAATATAGGTCGTGCTTAATTGACATGATGGCCTTGTTGAATGAATAGTGGATGTTATTGATCAACATGAGGCCTTGCACATTGAGGTATTGATTAGCATTAGTTGTGCTCATATAGATCTTCAGTCAGCACGAGGTCAATATGGGCTGTGGTCCTGCTCTATTTACCCGTGCTGAACTTTTGTTTTGCTAATCTTCCTCTATTTTATCTTGCAAAGTAATATAAATGTTGTCAGTTAAGAATAAAGTATATATGAAAGAAAAAGTTTAAAATTATATATGATTAAACATACATAATTAATGTTAATTATGGATTTTATCATTGAATATGTTTAGAATGTTATTATTTTGGTATCAGAGTAGGGACATGATCTCTAGAATGTGTGAGAGTGTTGCTATGTGATATGCATTTGATGTGTATTGTATGAAATGTGTGATAAATCATTCTTATTTTATTGTTTAAATATGACATCTGGTTCTAGACCACCGACAGAGAGAGAGGGGGCAGAGGATCCACATGAGACAGTCTAGATGTCTCATTCTAGAGTTGGATCTAGAGATGATCCTTATGACCCAAACCACCCTCAGTATAGTCTAGCTTACCCATATCCACTACCACCTCCACAGTATTATCCTATCTATATGGATCCACCATTGACTTCTATTCAGGTGAGATCCAAGAATTTTAAAAAGTTGAAGAAAATGGGAGCTGTAGAGTTTAGAGGTACTACTGATCCACGATTTGCAAAGGAGTGGTTAGACCAGTTGATTCGGGTATTTGAGTTGAGGCAAGTGTAGCAGACAGTTTGGAGTTTGTTGTTTCACTATTATAGGGGGATGATTACAATTGGTGGAGGACAGTTTCGCATTCACTGGATTTTCCACTGGTATTGACATGGGAGGACTTTGTAAGGATATTTAGAAGGAAATATTTATCGATGTTTACATGGATGCAAAGAGGAGAGAGTTCTTAACTCTAAAACAGAGAAAGATGGTTGTAGCTGAGTACGAGTTATGGTTAACCTAGCTATCCTACTATACTGCAAATCTTATCCTAGACAAGAAGGATAAGTGTAGAATGTTTGAAAATGGATTAAACAAAGGAATTCACAAGCAAATCCCTCACACAGAGATAGATGACTAAACAGTTCTGAGGGATGCATTAGTGAGAGTTGAAGCACTCTTAAAGGTTAAAGAGGATGATGTAGAAAGAGCTAAGAGGAAGAGAGCAACACCACAAGGAGATTTTAGTAGATTTGGAAAGAGACCTAAATTCACCTAGACTCGACCTCGATATCGAGGATTCACTGCAACTAGATCACGACCTTCTCATTATTAGTCTTATCACGGTAGAGGTATTAGCTGAGGACAACTAGGTGATTCAGAGACGATGACAGGACCAGTTAGATCTGTATATCCCTAGTTTCATAGGTTTCATCCAGGGGGAGTGCAGGAGGATGACTGGTAGCTGTTACATTTGTGGATGATTGGGACATTTTATGAGGTATTGTTCAGATCGAGTTATAGGAGAGGGATCTATAGGAGCTATACCTCTATCATAGGCAGCTACATAGAGTAATAAGAAGATGTTTGTGGCCAGTGGTAACCGAGGTAAGAGTAGAGGCATTTTAGGGTCAGCTTTCCGCAGAGGTCGAGGAGCCTCAGGTACTCAAGGACATGCTAGGGTGTTCGCTATGTCCCGACAAGACGTAGTTGATTCTTCTGTGGTTTTCATTGGTGAGTTGTACTTATTTGATGTTATTTCTTATACATTAATAGATCCAGGGTCTACTCATTCATTAATAACTCCCAGAATAATACACATAATAAAGGTTAAACCAAAATTATTGACCCAAAGATTAAGAGTCCATACTCCTTTAGAAGAAATGATGTGGGTTCATATGATATACAAAGATTGTAAACTTAAGATTCAAAATACATAATTGACAGCCAATCTAATTTTGTTAGACTTAACAAATTTTGATCTTATATTGGGTATGGATTTGCTAGCTCATCATCGAGCTAAAGTCGATTGCTTTACAAAAGAAGTAATAATTGAATCTGAACAGAATAAAGTAATCTTTTGTGGAGAAAGAAAGATTGCGTGTAGTTTTTTAATATTAGCTCTTTAAGCTTTTAAGCTTATCTAATACGGATGTGAAGATTGCTTACCACATGTAGTTGATATTACAACAATGAATAAAAATTTTAACGAAATACTAATAGTAGATCAATACCCAGACCTTTTTTTGGAAGATCCCACATGATTATATCCTGATAGAGAGATAGAGTTTACTTTAGAGTTGGTTATGGGTACGGTACCCATATCCATACAACCATACAAAATGGTACTATTTGAATTACAAGAATTAAAGAAACAGCTACAAGAATTACTTGATAAAAGATTCATCTGATCTAGTGTTTCACCTTATCGAGCTCCAGCCTTATTCATTAAAAAGAAAGATGGAACATTAGGGTTATGTATAGACTACAGAAAATTGAATCAAGTAGCTGTGAAAAACAAATATCCATTGCCTCGAATGGACAATTTACTTGACCAATTGCGAGGTGCCACAGTGTTCTGAAAGATTAACTTAAGATCCAGGTATCATCAATCAAAGATAGCACATGAAGATATTCCAAAGGCTGCATTTCAAAACTAGTATGGTCATTACGAGTTTTTAGTTAAGCCATTTGGTTTAACTAGTGCTCCGTCAGCATTTATGTTACTGATGAACAATATATTACAGTCCTTCCTCGATCACTTTGTGATTATGTTTATAGTTGATATACTGATCTATTCTAGGAATATCGACGAACACAATGAACATTTGCAAATTGTATTGTAAACCTTACGGGAAAAATAGTTATATGCGAAACTTAGCAAATGTGAGTTTTGGTTGGATCACGTAGTCTTTTTAAGACACGTGATATTTGGATAGGAAATATCAGTAGATCCAAAAAATATGATTGAATTAGGAACCACCTAAGATAGTTACAAAGGTACATAGTTTCTTGGATATGGCAGGATACTATCGTAGATTTATAAATTGGTTCTCGATTATAGCTGCTCTACTGGCATGACTTCTGAGAAAGAATATATCCATATAGTGGATTGACCAATGTTAGCAAAGTTTTAATGAGTTGAAATATAGATTAACCACAGCTCCAGTCCATATGATTCCCTTCTAGTACGGGAGGGTTTGTTATTTATAGTGATGCATCTTATCAGGGACTTGGATGTGTTTTAATGCAAAATAGAAAAGTGATAGCATATGCGTCTAGACAACTTAGACCACAGGAGACGAATTATCTAGTACATGATTTAAAGCTAGTAGTAGTTGTATTTGTTCTAAAGATTTGGAGACATTATCTCTATGGTGAGACATTTTAGATTTTTACTGACCATAACAGTCTGAAATATTTGATGACCTAAAAAGAATTGAATGTGACGCAAAGAAGGTTGTTAGAGTTGTTAAAATACTATGATTGTACAATCAAATATCATCCCAGAAAAGTAAATGTGATTACTGATACACTCAGTAGGAAATCAAGTGTTGCTATATCTAGCTTGCAATTAATAAGTATGAGTGATTTGATAGCTTTACAAAGATTGAAAGTGAAGTTAGAGTTAATGGAATCTGGAGTGTTGATAGCATAAATGATTATTTGACCAATGTTATTAAGAAAGATACAAGAAAAAAAATCAAGATGAAGAGTGCATTAGAATAACTGAACAAATTGATTATGGGTTGTGACTTCATTTTAATTAGTTGATGAATTGTTAATGTTAGGCACCAGAGTATGTCTACTAGAGATTCATGGTATTAAACAAGAGATACTGGATGAAGCACATAATGCTCCTTACACTATACATCTAGGAATGACAAAGATGTAAAATACTCTAAAGCAACATTATTGGTGGCCAAACATGAGAAAGGATGTGGCTGAATTCATGTCTACATGTTTGGTATGCCAATTAATACAAGATGAACACAAACGTCGCCTGAATAACTTTAGTTGTTATCTATACCAGTATGGAAGTGGTAACAAATAACTATGGATTTTGTGATAGGTTTACTCCGAACACATTCAGGTAAAGATGCAGCATGGGTGATTGTAGATAGATTGACTAAGTCTGTGCACTTTTTACCTATCAAAGTTGGACACTCTCTAGAATGGTTAGCAGAACTGTATATACGAAAGATAGTTCGAATACATGGTATTCCAATTTATATACTATCAAATAAAGATCTAAGGTTTACTTCTAGATTCTGGCAGGCGCTGCAGAGTGCATTACGTACCAAGTTACATTTTAGTACTGCCTTTCATCCATAGATGGATGGACAGAGTGAGAGGACTATACAGACTTTGGAGGAGATGTTGAGATCTTGTGTTTTAGAGTTTCAAGGCTCTTAGGATAGGTACATACCTTTGATGGAATTTGTGTACAATAATCAATATCATAGTAGCATTGGTATGACACCATATAAAGCTCTATATAGACGAAAATGTAGAAGTATAAACTGGGATAGAGAAGGGAAAAAATAGTTGAAGGACCCAAAATTATACAAGAAACAATGGAAAAATTAGAGCTAATCAAAAGTAGGTTAAAAGCTACTCAGGACAGACAGAAGAGTTATTATGATCAACATAGAAGAGAAATGGAATACAAAATTGGGGATAAAGTGTTTTTGAAAGTTTTGCCTTGTAGAAACAAAGGAAATTTGAGTCCCATATATGTTGGATCTTATAAAGTGATAGAGAGGATTGGTCCATTAGTCGATAGATTGGCTTTACTTGTAGAGTTGGCACAGATACATGATGTGTTTCATGTGAGTATGCTGAGGAGATATAGATCAGATCCCACCCATGTCATACCTGAGTTAGAAGTACAGATAACAAAAAATATAACCTATACCGAGGAACCAGTGAAAATTGTGGATCATAAAGTTAAATAGCTAAGAACCAAAAAGATTCCAATGGTTAAAGTTTTATGAAAACATCACAATATGAAAGAAGCGACTTGGGAGACCGAGCATAGGATGAGGCAAGACTATCCTCAGCTATTTTTCAGGTAAAAGATAAGTAATGTTATTGAACTGCATTATGTTTGAGTATATAGAAATAACTTAGTAAGAAGTAAGAAGATAGAATAAAAGATAGAATTATAATGGATAAAGAATTTTGAGGACAAAATTTTTTAAGAGGGGAAGAATTGTAACATTCCAATCCTAAATCTCCATAATTAGTAAATAATTAATAAAAGTAAGTTTAAATGAACATAAAACATATCAAGAAATATTAAACTGTAAGATAGGATAGTGCTATAGATGGTAGAAAAGAAGTTATGCAGAAAACTACCGGAAATACTAAGTTACAACTTGTAGCACAAGGGGCGTGCTGATTGTCATGATGTCGTGCTCACTGGAAAGGTGATGAGCATGACCGTGCTAATGAAGAGCACTGTGACCCCCGAATTTAAATATTATCTGCGTAATACTTCCCTCCTACAGACAATACTTAAACCCGAAAATCAAAGTTTAAAGGAAAATAAAATAAAATAAAAATTCAACCTCATTTCAAATCATTTCTTAAACTTCCATACACACAGTAGAATATAATTTACAAATCGTTCTTAGGTTATAAAAGAAACCAGATTCCATCTGAAACCGTTTTCAGTTATAACTCTAACAAAATAATGTATGAAAAATAAATACAACATTGTCATGTAGTAACCAAAACCCTCAACTAGAGTATACACTGCACCTTTGCCTTCTTTTCGTAAATCTCCAAAAACAATCCCAAGTGCAGCACCTATGCACAATCCAAAATATCTTCCTACTAACCTGCCGAGCATTTCAAACAAATAATTGTGTGAGATATACTCAGTAAGCAACATAACCTTTTTAAGGTCGGTTCTAAGCATTCATATATTTAGCCCTTATATGATGCTTTCCTTAATTTATCTGTTATTACATCATGCATTTGATCAATATATATAACCATGCAACACATCAAATCTCAAACATTTCTTAAACAACAA
>CANYCX012057884.1:0-14816 GCA_948193385.1 Breynia disticha f. nivosa | reverse complement strand
ATTTCACTATAATTAACATAATTTAATTTTAATCTTTATTTTAAAATTTTAATTTAGGAGTTGTAATGGATAATCAATACTAAATAAATTAAACAAGTGTCCATTTGAAGACTCACTAGAAGAATATTCCAAATGTACAATTATGTTAAAAACATAAAATAAAAAGTATGCATACATATAATATAAACAACAAAGTATTTCAACTTTTTTTGAAATTAAAAACCTTCTAATATTTGCAGAAAGTGCAGTTTAGAAATTCCAATCTTCTCAACTGACTCTACCAAATTGGCTCACAAATTTGAAGTGAAATTGGGTGAGCTAGAAGTCCTTCAACGCTCAAAACCATAAATGGATTATGAAGCTACTAGATGACTAGAACCAGCATCTAAAGCCCTCCCTCCCTTCCAAACCCAACCCCAAACCCACTTAATCTTCCATGGAGGGGAAATAACAACAAACAGTAGAAACATTTGATAGCGCCGGGGGAGCTCACCCCCGGTCTAAGTAGATATACTAGGCCTGTGGCCTCCTCCTCATAAAAAAAAAAAAACAATCTTCCACTTCATGACATCTTCCCCCTTATTTATTTCTTTTTGTCTTTTAGACACTTGCTTTTTGGAAGCTACTATTCTCTCTCTCTCTCTAGAACTCTAAAATAAACTAAAAACAACATCTGAGAGCTCAGTGATTAATGATTGTTACCTCTAGGGTTTTCTGTTTCAACTCTGTTTATTTCAGGTTCTTCAAAGTATGAACTTCTGGGTCCCATTAATTCCCAGATATTCACTTTTTGAGGTTGGTAAAGCTACAAAATCTTTACAGCAAAGTATTTTCATTGCTTCAGTGTCAAAAGAAAGTTTGAATCTTTAAGTCCTAAACTTCAGCTTAAGCAATTGTTGTAATTGCAAAGCTTGGTCAATGTAAGATTTTCTTTCAAGAATTGCACTTGGGTTTTGATTTAAGTGCAAGAAAGAGTGTGTTATAGTTGAAATATGAGCTGTTTTTGCCATTAAAGCAAGTAATTGTTTAGTTTAGTTTAGTTTAGTAGTGTTTTGAGATTCGAAAGTGGTTATTTTTAGTTGACAATACTAGTTTGTTTGAACAGAAATAGAGAAGTTGAGAATTGTAATGTTGATTGTCTAAAATGTCTTGGTTTAGGCCTCAAATTAGGCATAAAGTTGGCCTTTTGTCGTATGATTCTCACAACAGTTTTGTTACTCCTTCAGTTTCTCCATTCCCATATAATAGTGATTATCATAAACAATCTTCTTCTGGTAATAAAATTAGTCCAGCTATACTTTTTATAATAGTGATTTTAGCTGTTATATTTTTCATATCTGGTATTCTTCACTTGCTTGTTAGGTATTTTGTTAAACATAGATCCTCTTCTTCAATGTCTGATTCTAGTAGATACCCTGATATGTCTGGTTCTGATGCTTTTCAAAGACAGCTTCAACAACTATTTCATCTTCATGATTCTGGCTTAGACCAGGCTTTTATTGATGCCTTACCTGTGTTTGAATATAAAGAGATTATGGGATCGAAAGAGCCATTTGATTGTGCTGTGTGTCTTTGTGAATTCACTGAGAAAGATAAGTTGAGGTTACTTCCTATGTGTAGTCATGCTTTCCATATTGATTGTATAGACACATGGTTACTGTCAAATTCAACTTGCCCTCTTTGTAGAGGAACCCTTTTCGCGGCCGGATTTCCAATTGAAAACCCGGTTTTCGACTTCGAAGAATCAATACAAGACGATAGCTTTTCGAGCAATGCCGGAAACGGGGTCACCATTGGTCAGAAACCGTTAGAAAACGACAGAAGGATCAATTCGAGGAGGGTTTTTTCTATAAGATTAGGCAAATTCAGAAGCTCAAATAGTGGTGCAGTGGAGTCGGGAGAAGTTGTAGAAGGAGGAGAGACTAGTAGTAGTAATTTGGATGGTAGAAGGTGTTATTCAATGGGATCATATCAATATGTGGTAGCTGAGGAATTGCAAGTGACTTTGTGTCCTAATGGTGGTAACAGTGTGAAGATAATGAGACGAAGAAATGCACAAAATGGGAATACATCAATGGAAGGGGATATTGATGGGAAGAAGATTAATAGTAGGAGTAAAGGAGAGAGTTTTTCAGTTTCCAAGATATGGCAATGGTCCAAGAAGGGTAAATTTCCAACTTCATCAGAGACTCACTTGGGTTCATCTTCTGCTAATAATGTGGGTATGCCTTGGAGAGATGGAATTCAAGGTACATGATGAAGATGTTTTGTTATGTGATTTGTAAAACTGTTTACACCATTTAATGGATTCAAACATTAAAGCATTTCCTCTTGTTTTTTTTTTGTTTTTTCTTTATTGTAGCAAGTTTTTCTACTTGGAATTACATATTTTTGTTTTGTTTTATCATAGCTGATGGAAATCTGAACTTTTTTGGGTGAGAATAGCACCAAAACATCTCTGAAAGCAGGAAAATTTGGTAGTAAGTTGGGGGGTCAAATCACAAGTTATGGGAGAGCATAGAGATTTTTGTAGAAAAAATACAAATAAGATCTTTTGTGTGGGATTGAATGAATAATCGAAGGTGGTGAGGTGTGAAAAAGTGATAGAGGAGACGGTTGTGATAATTAGGAGCCATGATTTTGAAGGTTGACATGAGAGGGAGGGAGATGAGATGGCTCCAATCTATTGTTGTGTAGGGTCACACAGCAGACTAATCTCATAATACAGTCAATTTTTCCACATCCCAGATCCCACTTATATTGCCTCTCCTCTTCACAACTAATTTCCAACTAATTAACACTGCCATGTTTTTAGAACTATTTTGTTTTATTGTGACCATGGAATCTGAAATTTGAAAGTTCTAAAGTTAGCCAAAATGTGATGTCACGTCGGTTTGATTTAGATAAACTGATATGTATTTTCTTGTTGGTTCGCATGGTGGTCGGTCGGTGTATAGCATAAAATAAAGAGATGATAAGAGAAGAGACGGTCGTGGTCTTGTTCCCATAAGAGACACGACTGAAGCCATGTGGGGAGTGGCAGAGCATAGAGAGAGAGGTAAACTTGCAAGTAAACCAAAAATCAGAATGCAGTAGTTGGTGAGTTGACATCAGAAGGTTAACAGCTCCGCAGGTAGAGTAGAGACATAGTCAAAGTGGTACCCTCTCTTTCAGCATTATGTAATCATGAAGGCTGTACAGAGAGGAAAAGCATCCAAGGTCTTAATCATATTATTAAATCATATAATTTTATATTTTCGGTGCATTAAAATCTAATCTATGGTGCAACCCGACAGCTTTATTTATGAAATTTAGGAGATAGGAAATTAAATGATAAAAACATAGAAAGAAGCAACAAAACATGTGAAAATAAGTGTTAGAACCAGTCTTCTCATAATTTGGATGCGGGACCATCTAATTAAAAATGCAGATTAGACTATGAACCGTGTAATGCATTTCAAGCATATCCATTCATGTGCCCAAACTAAAGATGAATTGTCAACGGTTTCTTTAAAGACAAAACTGTGGTTGTTAAAAATACTTTAACTGACGTTCCTCTCAAGTTTAAAAACAAAACTTAGATTTTGAACAGGATTCAAATTTAACGAAATGAATACAATCTCCAATACAGTGTCATGTAATTCGTGTAAAGCGAATAACAGAAATTGACAAGTGTCCGTAAATGCAAACAGGATTAACAAATTCCGGAACTACAGTTTTACCATGAGCTTTCTAAGGCAAAATTCAAATTTTCAGGATTCCATACAGAGAAATATTTTGTAATAATGTACACAAATTACCTATGACAAAAAAAAATGTGAGCGGAACTCCTGCAAAATCTCATTTCCAACAGCTACAAATGCCCCTCCAATAACAAAAAGACTCGGCTACAGCTACAGACAAGTGAAGTGCAAGCTCTGTCGGTGAAAATGAAAAAGAGAAAAAGGAGAAGAAACTCATACATTAACAAAGATGAATAAATGTGTGGATATATTAACTTCATAAGCCCCGAGGAAAGTTGTTGACTTGTCCTTCTTCCAACACATCTTTCCCGTTCCTTTTGTAAGCTATCCTTATTCGCATCACTAGGTTTTTCTGAAAACAATTCAACTTCATGTAAGCATGCTAGCCTCATAGTTCCACGCTTCTACCGAAAGTATGATGTTTGATCTAGTAAATCTTAATTGTTTGGCAACAATAACAAATGAGATGTTTACAGCATTTAGCATTTTTGTCCTACTTTACTAACAAAGAACCCACAAGAAGTTGTATACTATCTGCTTAATACTACATCCAAAGAAGGCAGAAAAACTTTGCATCAAATAGATCGAGAAAAACTTTTGACGGCACAATGAAATAACATGAGAACAATTTATAAGAGATAGCCATATGAAATACAATCAATGCATCATGATCATGCCTAGAACTCGACACAGATCCAATACCACAAGTTGAAAGATATATACCTTCCCATGTTGGCTGTTGGTAACTTTTAAATTTTGAGTTATTGATCCACTATCGCTTGCAGGTAATGTATTACCACTAGCAGGATCCAAGTGCAATTGAAGAAACTGCAATTAAACAAATATTACAAGAAATGGATGTTACAAATTGGAGGCTTTTCAACAAAAGTAACCATATGAAAACACCAACATTTCCTGCTCTTCATTTGGATATTGGTATCTTACATGAAAATCGGGACTAATAATAAGCGGTTAAGAGGCTAATCAAAACCAAAATCACTTCAATCATTCAATAAACTTGTAAAGTGGGAGTAAAGTATCAGTAAAGAATATGAAGATGCAACAGAAACCGCAGCATGACATATACAATGTTTAGCAGGCAACTAAATATAAATACCTTGGGAACAGCTGCCTGGAAAACAAAATCTGTATACACATCAGGTGACATATTTGTAAACGATGCATCAATCACTGTTGTCTGAGGGTTCCCGGATGGCTTTGAGAAGTTGAAAGTTATCCTCAAGGAGCTGCTCTCATGTGCAACAATAGATGGATAAACTGATCCATTATCCTCTGTTCACAAAAAAAATAGGTTCGTCACCATTTTGTCTTTAAGCTAGAAGACAGAAAAAGCTTGAAGTTGTATGAGTAATCATACCAGGCTTTGGTTGGCTGGGACCAAATCCATCCAATAAGTCCATCATAGGAGCAGCTACTGTAGTTGGTTTCACAGAAGGTGGATTAGGTGATGTGAGCGCATCAATTGAAGCAGTTGATGTATATACATTTGCACCAGAGGACAAAACATCAGTTGTAGTAGATGAGCTATGTTGCACAGGAAGAGACTCTCCGATAGAAAGAAGATCTAGCAGTGCATCCGTGCCAGCTCTTGGAGCTGGAGCTGCACCTGAAAGATCAAAAAGATAAACAAGCATTGTTATTCATCAAAGACTTCAACTTTTATGTCGTTTTTTCAAAATAATTAAAACATTTGACTTGGAAACAGAACATATCAGAAAAGCTGGAGAGGGTGGAGTAGCAGGTAGATCCAAGGACAGCATGATGTAGTAAAGAATCTTAATTCTTCGAGAAATAATTATCATAAAGGCCTTGAATAATTTCTCTTTTTTCATGATCAAAACAACAAAATTAACAGCAACTGAAGAACCGTTTTGAGATATTAGCAGTTATGGAGCTCCATAGTCAGATACCATCATACAAAACAAGACATGTTCTAAAAGTGCACAGGCAGGAAGAATTGGCACAAAATAACAATAAGCATGCAGCAGAGCTGTTGCAATCAAGAAACTTAGCCTTCTGTAATTGGATGAAGTAAAACAAAGATAATGCAGACACACAAGGAAAAACTAGTTCAAAGACAATGGTAAATCATCTTTAGCAGGCACTATCGAACAAACCTGATTGTGTTGATTGGGTTGACAAATCACCAAGAAGATCATGAAGAAAATCACCACCAGAAGAGCTAGGGGCTGGACCATCATCTGAAAGATCTAGTAAATCAGCAAGAGGAGCAGCGGCAGGCCTCGCACTTCCATTAGGCAGATTGACTGAAGGGCCATTAGAAGTTGAAACAGTTGCTGGCAAAGAACTAGCTCTCCTTCCACTAAAAGTAGCCTCATCCAAAACTGGCATCCTTTCAAGCAAAGCAGACCTGCATGAATCATTTGATCAATGAGCTACTTCATGAATTTGATTCATTTACAAAAAGCAGCCATAATTAATGATATTAAATTTTACAGCGATTGAGAGCTTACCTAATATTCTGATGCTTTACAATTATAGAATTGAACTCAAGAGATCGTTGCTGCAATTCAAGCACAAAACTTCCCCTATGTTGGGTAATTATATCCTTGATCCTCCTTTAAACATGTTCAATTAAGAAATGAAATACACTATCAATTCCCAGGTATACACCCAAATATCATTCAGAACAGTCATCTATTTTATGTAACCAAGAAGAGATTATGTTGAACTGGAGAAAAAATTATTTAGAAAGTAAAAAGACAACCTGACAATGCCAGATATCTAGTCTTCACATACATAACAGCATTAAAAAATTGAGAAGCAAGTTCATTTTGCCACGAGGCATGCTATCAGTATTATTGTCGATAAAAAATTTGTACTTACAAAAGAAGCCAACATTTGGTCTAAGGTAACATCATCAAGCCGATTGGATATTAAATAATTAATCTTGTTTGTTGGATCTCATAAAATTTTATTGAGCTTTATTAGAGAGAACAGATTTAATTTTATTGAGCTTCAATAGAACGAACAGATTTGTTTTGTACGAAAACTGCAGAAAAGAAAAAATTTCCATACTCTGAACAGGACGGGAATCGAGAAGAGAGCTTCAATAGAGCAATCAAAGCCATGGATTTGGTAGTCAAATCTGAGGCATGACGTTTTATTGCCATCTCAACAACATCCACGGCATCAGATTCTGTTACCTGGTTAGAAATTTATATTCAGTTTCCCAGATATTGGGAAATCTAGATCAGTGTCATAATCAAGGTATATTCTTGCTGAACCGAATAAGTAACAATAAAGTGACCCAAATTTTTTTCTCAATGATTTGGTTGCAGAAAAATCCACAGCATTTGCCAAATTATTGCATTATTGCTATTTTTTTAGTGTAACCATTCTTGCTAATTATGGACAGCATTAAGTGGCTAAAGTTAAAAAATGTTGAAATTTATACCATATAGTACTCACCGTTATAGGATCCTCTAGGCCAAGCATTCCAACATTGTTAACCAACAAGTCACCATATTCTCCAATGCACCAAACTGCCACCCGAACAAGAGTTTCCTGACAAAATGTTAAGCAAAAACCATCCATCAAGAACAAACATAAGTCACATATTTGCATAGATTACGTGAAACACAAATGTTGTACCTGATCTGATGATTGAAATGCTCTATACAACATTCTGACCGCGTATCCATGAAGGTCTGATGCATTGCTAATTACGACAATAAGGGCATGCCACACTTCATCTTTTACAAAGTTTCCAGCCTACTAAGCATAATATTAGCATATCAGGATCAGGCTTATACAATAAAATGCACCACTATCGTGATTTAAAACACTCAGAAGTAATCTATTACTCTTTAATCTTTATTTCATCAATCATGAACAGTACTTGATTCTTCATAAGAGGACATTACTTACAAACTCCTGTTTTCCCTTTTGGGTTTTAAAAAACACCTCTTGTCGTGCAGTAGAAAATTAAAATTTTGTATTAGCCTACTACCAGCTAAAGCTAAGTATATTAATCAGTATACATCTAAATAACAGTAAGAACCTATTGGGGGAAATTTTATGCTTTCTCAAAGTTGTATGAACGATAAATCTTTTTCCAAAACTGTATGAACTTTGTGATTAAGAAAACAATGTCAATCCCTAATATGCTTTGAACTGACAGGAAAAATTGAAAACTAGATGTTCTTTTCCTTACCTCAGTAAGAACCTTGAGCATCTGGTCAATGTACCACATTTTCTCTGGGGAGAACCTGAAACAACGACAGAACTTAATTAACAATAAAATAGTTTCAAATGCTCTCAATCAATGCAAATATAGCGAACCATTCTTCAGAGAACCTATTTTTACAGACCCATGGAAGATAAAGTCTTAGAAAAAACCAAAACTCTTATTGATGCACAAACATTTCTAAAAATGCTAAACAGAAAAACTTACTTTTCAACAATTGAACAGATTTTGGCTGTGAGGTCCTCCTTAAATTCTTGATCACTGACTATCAAATATTCAATCAGTTCTTTGGTCAAAGGCTTAACATTGGTCTCATTCACCAGAAGGTAAACAAGTTCAAGGGCCCTTTTCCGTATTGAAGCATCCGCATCCTGAGAGATAAAAATGCAAATCAATGAATTTCTATTCATAAACACGTGAGAGGTATTTTCCTTTGATTTGAAACACTAATAAAAACTACCTATTTTTTGATTTTGAGAAAATGAAAATGCTAGCAAAAACTGATACCACATGAGTTAGGAGTTGAAATGCCAAGATAAAAAGAAAGACCCGCCAATGAGTCGAAAAAAAGAAGTGTGTTCCAAACATACCTTTACACATTCCAGGATTGTAGCACGATGCCTCTGCACTGCTTGAGCATCAACAGTAATAGCCCTCATCAGCATGTTCAATGCGACATATCTGAAAATATGAAATCGGATAAGAAACTAAACTAACTGAAAAGGAATTCCACATCAATTCCAAAAAAAACAGTGTAGCAGTGTTATCTAACACAGCTATGATAAAGTTCATTTTCACATAAAAGAAACCTGATATTGTTGTCGCGGTTTGACAAGAATCTTCCCAGAATGTTAATAGCAAGCACTCGTAATCCACCTGTATCTTCAATGCCCATGATGGTTTCAACACATTCGTAGAGAATAGCATTGCCAGCATTTTTGTTTGTCTCGGTTTTAGTTGCCACCTAAGAAACATGTAAAGGTAAGAAAAGAAGTTTAATTGGCCATTTCACGCAGCAGCAAACCATGAAAGAAACAGCATTCACAGTAAATACCGACATTCACAATCATTACAAGGCCATTTCCAGTTCAAAGTTAACAGGATTTAACTCTGAATTGCACGCATGAATCATCAAACAAGATCCAAAGTGTAAAAATTGAAAGACACTTCAAGTAAGTGCAAATCCCCAAGCACAAAACATATTATTAGACTTCATCAAATATAATTGTATGATCAAAATAAGATTATATTTTAAATCAAAGTAAACTTCATTTTAATTCAGGTAGCAAAGTAAACTTCATTTTAATTCAGGTAGCATCAAAAGGAGATCAAATCAAACAAACAGTAAGATTCCTAAAATAAACACACTTATGCAGAATGCCCCAATTAATAAGATTCCTAAAATAAACACACTGATGCAGCATGCCCCAATTAATGCATTCATCCTTTTAGCAAACCATTTTAGTTTTCGGCAGAATTTGACCACAGGTTACAATACATGGCCATCCACTTGTAAATGCATAAAAATGTATCAAACACAATATAACAGAACAATTAAGAATCTAATGATGGGAAGAAAGAAATAAAATTTAAAGCCATAAACCCAGCACCCAGTATCAGCATATATATGCTTTAATAACTGCCTACTTAACTTCAACAAAAGAATTAACACCTAAAACAATTCCAATCCTACCAATAATAGCAACCTGCTACAGCAATAAGATACAATATAACAAGTCCATGAGAGCATTTAAACATCTTACCTGTGCGAGTACATCATTCATAACATCACTAGCATCAATGTCCCCCTGACCCAACATTCGCAAAAGCCTAAGCAATCTTATATGAAGAAATGGATCCGCGATGCCAGCAACATCATATTCAGGTGAATATGGGCTATTCGCAACATCCTTAAGAGTTCTCACCAAACCATCTGTGCATTTCTAGAATACAATAAAAAAACACACAAGTTAAAACTAGGGAAATAGCTGACAAGAATTTTAGAATTTCTGCCTAGTGGATGGTCTTCCATACAATTTTCATTGCAAATTATTAACCCAAAAAAAAAAGTACTTAAAATAATGCAAAAGGCAACAAGATTCTTGAATGCAGAATAAATTCTTTGTATTTGAATTTAGTTCAAGCACATGAAACTAACTCCGTGCAACAGCACATATGTTGACAGTTTGCTAGATTCATTCCGTAAATAAATTTCACTAGTTAAGAGCAATAAATGGCATGATAAAGCCGATTCACTCATGATATTCTCTGCAGCTACCTCATCAAACAAGATAAACACAATTCAACAACACAAAACTTAGCAGTTTAGCATTTCCTTCTATTCTCCACAATGTTTGAATATGTAACAAAATATTACCTTTCTAAAAAATTCAAGGGCTTCTGGACTGACTTTACAAAGATCTGTACAAAGCTGAATGCCTGTTATTAAGACACCATGATGCTTTTCTTTAAGCAAAGAAGAAGCAGGATTTATAAAATTCTCTGCCAGATCTGGAACTTTCTTTATGATTCGTATGGTGCATAATGCTGCCTATATTCAACAGAGTATAGAGTCAAACTGCAATGACTTATCATAAGAAAAAGTCTAGCAGCAAATGTCAATCTGCAAATATATAAAGTAAAATTGTAGTTCATAGAAACAACTTTCTCTAAATAAAAAGCATTCTTCTAAATAAGGATGATCGTAAATTCTAGTGCCAACTTAATCAGCATTTTAAATGGTTATACCAGCAGGCGTGCCTCCATAACTTGAAGAAAAGAGCACCATTAGCAAATTTTGAAAGTCTATTACAACCTCCCCCACAACCCTTGTGTTTGTTCCCTTAACTTTGAAAGCTAAGTGAGATGCACAAAATTCACGGAAAATTGTATTGATAAATTAATTAACTGAATAACAAACCTTTTTCCTGATATTAGGATCCCTAAACTGCAGCAATCTTTCCACTTCTGGTGCAAGATCACGAGCCATTTCAGCTGAACAGATGTTTCCCAAAGCACAAAGTGCAAGTCCCACAATGTACTGGTTTGAGTGATTGAGATCTCTGTATATAACTTAAGGTTGCTAAAGCAGAAAAGAGTCTCATTCTCGATTATCATTCATTCATAAAATTGATTATAAACTGAAAACTAGACTGATGGCAATTGTTCATTCAGCACAGATGAATATAACAATTCATGCAAGTTGAATATTTATATAACTAAAAGCATTAAACAATATTTTGAACAGGATACTGCTTTAATGAGTTTGTGACCAGCATTAGAACTTCTTGTCTTTCATCAAGAAGCAACATGAGGCCCAGATATCCAATTCTCTTTTCTGGAAATCCAGGTGAAGCAATTAACTTCAAACACTCCATTTGACCAAAATGAGTGGGATAGCCGAGCATGTGAATAAACATAAGCTTCGCCAAGTTGCGGTGTCTATAATCCGGATCATTTTCATTAATTGAAGCACGAATAGCTGCACACTCTTTCCTCACAACAGCACGTTCTTCTGCTGCAGTTTTACATGCACGTATAGCCCGTATCATGTCCCTACATAAAAAAATGCCATAGTCATATATTTTTAAATCAACACTTTGGTTGACCAACCAATTTTGATAGCATGAAAATACTGGCTTCTTCTGCTACCACCTAAATTGTAAACTGAAGTTCCACAAAAAATGCATTTCATACAAACGTGGTCAGTCCATTATCAAGTAATCGTCAAAAGGAAAATCTAGCATCATTCCCGCATGAATTAATATTCAACCAGAATTGTTACAAAACTTGCAATATTCTTATAGCGAGAACCTGAGAGATGGAAAGACCACAGATGCAAATGTAATTGACGCTAAGCTGGGAGGATTATTTAGAACAAATCTTTCTGAACATCACTCCGCTCCGCCAATCATAAAAGGGAAATCTAACATCGTTTGCCATCACATTCAACAATAACAGCAACAAATTTCACAATATTTACTATAGAAAGAGAACTTAAGATGAAAAGATCGTAAGCGTGAACAAAAATCAGTACGAAGAATGTAATCCAAGCTCAGCCGCAACAATACTGTAATTTAAACACCTCTAACTTGACACCGAACAAAGTCTTCAATGCTATAAAAAATTATTGAAATGCGTAGCACGCACCTTCAAAACTACACCGTACGTTACTTATCACTAAATACTACATTTCCTTCTATTCAATTACAATCATTTCATAAGTTACACAATGCAACACTAATCATATCAAACATTTCAACCTGAAACAACTATAAATTACATAAAAACAGCTTCAAAACAACACAATCAGAATTATCAAATCAAATCGAAATTCAATAAGTCCAGCTCGTAAACAAAGCAAGTAGAAATGATCTAATAAAACGAAAGTACAAAGAGGTTCTAGAACATACCGGAGACGTGTACCGGACGAGAAAGGATTCATGATGAAGTCCGCAATGAAGGTGAATCAGATCCGAAGTGAAAAGGAGGGTGGAGATGAAGCGAGGACAAATTAACAGTTGGATGAATCGTTGCGAGGCGATTAGAGATCTAAATAGAGATCTGAGAAGAAAGAGAGATTTGGATCTGAAAGAGACAGAGGGATCAGCCAGCGAACGAGCGAGCGAGAGAGAGAGAGTGATATGTATTTGTTTTGTTATTCCAGTTGAGATGAAATGATGAATGAATGTATGCGTTGTTTGTCTGTCTACTGTTCGTACCTTCTCTTTTTTTTTACATTTTTTTGGTAAATTAAAACAAAAAAAGGAAAAAAATTTTCATGTGGTGTTTCAGTAACTGCCTGTGATGTGAGGAGCTGAATTGATGATTTTGATTGGTAGGATTATGTGACGTGTCTGGATAGTGACGGCGAGTTTTATAACAGTCTTGTGTAAATGTAATGTGGAGGACGTGGAGGTCATTCGGCGACTGTAATTGCCTAAATACATAAGAATCCTTGAAGTTTGATTCAATTTTCCTTCTTAACCCTTAACTTTGAAGAGTAATTATTTATCTTAAATTTGTGTGATTCTTAAAGTGCTTCCTAGCATTGTTCTTTATATATATGTGTGTGTGTGTGTTTCATCAGGAATATCCTTAAAAAGTATTATCTTGGAAATTTATAGGTTAATTAATTGTTAAAAAATTCAAGAATGGTTAATTATAGTTTCAATTTACGGATAATTAAAAAATTATAAAAATTTGAAGGAAAGGAAATTTAAACAAATTAAGCCTCTGTTTGTTTCAACGAAATGATTTTTCTGGAAAATAATTTTTTTTTCATGATTGGCAGCTAAAAAAAATATGATCAAAGAAAAATAATTTAAAGTCAACAAGGAAAATAAATTTTTTTACAACCTTATTTTCAAAAAATTGTTTTCTTCTTTTTAACTTGGAAGTACATTTTCAAATAATTTAAAGTCAAACAAGCATAAAAAATATTTTCTATCTCAATTTTCATATGATTGTCAAACAAGAGAATAAAATCTAGGAAAATAAAATTCAGAATTAATTTTTTATGGATATATATTTTTCCAAAGACTTTATTTTCCATCAAATAAACGGAGCTTAAAAGGGTTTCTGACATATAATGACTATATAACTTGAGTTGATTAGCAAGGTTTAAAGCACCTTCTTATTTGATTACAATATCTCATAATCAGTTAATTGTTGTTTATTATTAACATGTTTGATTATTTAGATCGTTGATTTGTAATTATACAAATCAAATCAATAACAAAGCTAAGGTGGTTTGACTTAACTGACAAAGTCAAGAATCCTAGGAACCACCTTTGCCTAACTGTAAGGGTTCGAACCTGTTCAACGACGCTTTACTAGTGGGCAGGGACGGACCCAGGAATTTCTCATAGGGGGGGCACCGAGTAATCGAAAAAATATTAGATGTCATAATATTTGAAAAATACTCAATTACAAAGTACTAGTTTAAATAATACAAACACTAGTTTTTTCGTTCTAATGGTGGCAACAAATTCCTACGAGTTTTCATGTTTTGAAAATGAGTCATAACTGATTCATTTTCAATTTTTAAAAATATTTCCTTCTCTACATAACATATCATACAATCATTGAGATATTCATCTCCCATTTTGCTCTGCAAATCGGTTTTGATGATTTTCATGGCAGAAAAAGCTCTCTCAACACTAGCAGTTGCGACTGGTAGAATCAACGCCAACTCGATTAGCCGATAAATCTAAAAAAATGCACGGTGAAAATCTAGTTCAACCATCTTCTTAGATAGAGCTCCAATTCCATCGAGATTAGCAAAATTCTCATTATCTTGCATGTTCGTTATGTAAGTCTTCAATTGATCTTGAAGCTGCATTAGATCTGTTGGAGAGAAATCCTGTGGATATAATTCAGCAAGTCGCAATAATTTTGACGCACTAAATCTTGAAAATGAATTTCTCGGATCAAGGCAAGACATGCACGTCAACAACTCTGTATTCGCTTCAGTGAAACGACTGTTCATCTCTCCCAAAATACGATCAATAACATAAAGATTATCAATTAAAATATTAATGAAAAATATTCCATCAATATATAAATAATAAGATTATATAATTAATACCTGACAAAAGATCTCAACATGATAATAGTGATAATATGTTGGAGCATTTTGCGATCGAAGACGACACGGTACTTTATCTTCCATATTAACAATGGAAATATCATTCTTGTTGCAAAAAGAATCAACTTCTTCAAGTAACTTCTCTCATCCACTATCTCGTAATTGTTGACACCGGGTTTTCGTCGTATGAATCAAAGCAATTGCTCCAACAATATTCTGATCTTTCTGTTGAAGGAAATAAGATAATTCTGAT
>CANYCX012057877.1:0-13035 GCA_948193385.1 Breynia disticha f. nivosa | reverse complement strand
TTTTGAGTTCATTTGAGTCAAGGACTTATGAGAAGAGATCGTCCTATTTTTCTCATTAACAATCGTTTTGATTTTTAGATTGTCAGATTGCGCGTTTTAATTAAGTTTAATTTTAATTCATTTTACGTTTGGAATAACGTTAAAATTCCCGGCACGCTCGCATTTATTATTTTTATTCCTAACTCCGTTTCCGTGCGATCGCAGTTAGGAGGGACGACGTTTGTCGCCTTTCTCACCACCAAAAAAGAGGCAAACACATGTGTTAACACTTGTTGAACATGTTGTAGAGACTTTACATGTATATATTTTTTTTATTGAAGTTTCTACATAATAAACTCGATGAATATTAACACTTTTAAAGACTTAACATGTGTATATTTTTTTTAAGTTTCCACATAATATGCCTCCATTTTAATATATAGAGTAATGTCTAAAAAACACAACAAAATATAAAAAAATATTTTTAATATTATGTAAGCAAGAGGAAAAAAATATTTTAAATAAATTACTTTTCAATTTAACTCGAGTAATTTTTTATTAATTAATTTTTTATTCAATCGAACAACAAAATATAAAAAAAATATTTTTGATTAAACAAATGGAGCGTTGAGCTTTGAGATAATTTCACCACGTACTACCTTTCTGTTATATTTTGCACAATTAACTTTCTATTTTCAATTCAGATTTCTTTTTTGTGATTTTGTATGTTCTTTTGCAATTCATACGTATGGAGCCCATTTACTTATTATTTGGGTTTAGAATAATTACAGTGCATAACTCTTTTCTTTTTATTTATTATAAAAACTTTTTTTTTTCAAAATTCTTTTAGAATTAATTGATTTTAGATTAATTTTATTTGAATATTATATCAACTTTGTATATAATAATAGCATGATATATTTATATATTAAAATATAAAATAAAAACTATTTTATGAATTTAAACTTATTATAAACTTTTAACTTAATATGTACTAACTTATTATTTTATATATATTTTATAAAAAATAAATTTTATGTAAACTTTTTATATCCTTTGAAATATATAGTTAAAAAATCATTTAGTATTTTTTATTTGTGAGAAGCCAGTTATATATACTACACATTTATATTTTTTTTCTCAAGTTTACAGAAAAATTAATATACATATGAAAAAAATAAATTTATAATATTAATGATATTACTGTTAAAATTAGACTATATTAATTTTGAATGTCACAATAACACAAAACTTTCAGACTTAAAATAATTAGATGATTGAAACTTAGTTAGTATTAAAGAATTGAATCTATGCGGTACGGTGAAAAAAAAAATTAAACATCCATGAGTTTGCAATTAAAAAGGAAAGGGATAATTACACTCTTTGGCCATTTATATAAAATTTATTCAATAAAGCACATCACAATTGTGCACATTCAATTTTACCAACCTTTCTTCTAAACCTACCCAACTTTTTAAAAAATAACTACCTTATAGGGTAATTTTGAAAAAAAATTAATAGAAAGGGTATATTAAATTTTTTTTACATCATATGTGAAATTTTTAGTCTTAGGACAGCACAATTATAAAAAGGAATAATTATACTAATGCAGACTTTTTAGTCATAGAGTGCATGCTTAAAGTTCATTTTTAAATTTACCATCTTTTTAAAATCAAACCTTTATAAATTTTTCAAAAAAGTCTCTATTAAGTTCCCATTAACATCCTAATTCGTTATAAATGAATACATTTTATTGTGTCTTGTATCCATGTAAAAATTCCTTATAAAAATTCCAAAAGGTAAAAATAGGCACATTTGTAAACGGCCCTTAAGCCTTTAAATTTTGGGATAATTACATGAATGACTACTTTTTAGTCATAGTATATATGTTTAACATTCATTTTCAAGTATGCCATTTTTTAATAACTAAACATCTCATATTTTTTCAAAAAAATACCCATTAAATTCTACTATAACTTTCTAATTTGTTATAATTGAATAAATTTTATTAAATCTTTGTATCCATGTATAAATCCTTTAAATTTTTGGGCCAGTTTGATTATTAAGCATTTGAAAAGGAAAGCAACATAAAGTCGTTATTTGAAAATGGAATGAGAAGAAAATAACGAGAAGAAGACATTTTAATCCAAACAATACGACAGTGAGCCGCATTGGAATATTTTTTAGTTGATTTTGGTACGTCCGATAAGCTTTGCCACATGCATCTTCTTGGTTGTTCAGTTGACTAAAACGGCTCCATACAAATCCAAGTCAATAAACACCAACTAATGGAGGCGGCATGAAAAATATATTTACTTGCGGTACTTGTGTATAGAAATACGAGTTGGACTGAAATTCATAACAACATTTTCTGCAGGAAATGGTACTTCTACTGCTAAATCTGCACATATAGTTTTAGTATGAAGCTTTCTTTTTAATTTGTTGTTGTAATCTGTGTGTGTTTTGTTGTGTAAATAGGGTAGTAATAAGCTGAAGCTGTATTCCTTTTGGATAAGCTCTTGCTCTTGTCGCGTTCGGATTGCCCTCAATCTCAAAGGTTCTTTCTTTCTTTTCACTCTTCAGAAGTTCAGTTCTTTTGAATTAATGGTTGAGTTGTTTTGATCGTCGTGGTTTTATTTGCAGGACTGGATTATGAGTACATAACTGTTGACTTGTTTAAAGGAGAGCAGCAAAGTCCAGGTAAGAAGGAAGAACAGTTTTGCTGTTTCTACTTGTTTAATGGAGCCAGAGATTCATATTTACTGACGGTTTCTGTGACGTTGTTAGATTTTCTGAAGCTCAATCCAGTTGGGTTTGTGCCAGTGCTGGTGGATGGAGAAGTTGTTGTTTCTGATTCTTTAGCCATTTTAATGGTGGGTTTCCTGAAAATTCATTTGAAAGAACTAGCTAGCATACTCTCATAATCATGTGAATGTTTAATTTCGTTCTTCAATTTGTAGTATTTGGAAGAAAAGTATCCTCAGGTTCCTATTTTGCCTAAAGATCTGAACAAAAGAGCAATCAATTACCAGGTTTTTCACTCTCTGTTCTCTTTCACTCCATCATCTTTTTCCTGAATTTAGTCAAATAAATGCAGTATTTGGAAGAAAAGTATACTCAGGTTCCTATCTTGCTTTGATTAAAATGAAGAATGTGTTACTTTTGCAAAGTTTTGTTGAGACTGCTGCAGAAATCTGATGTTTTGATGAATAATTTCTTAGATTGCCAACATAGTTTCATCGACTATACAACCTCATCAGCTGATAGGCCAAGTGAGTTCCTTGTTGTCATCAATGGATTTTGTAGTTTTCTGTCCTGCATGGCAGTAGCTCACAAGCATTTCACGGTGTCGTTTTATGATATTTTAACTTTACAGAGATACAAGGATCGAATAATTAGTCCAGATGAGAAACAAACATGGATTCAATATCACTCTGAAAAAGGATTTGCAGGTGAGGCAAGCCCATTTAAATCATATACAAGGTAGGAGCATATGATTTTTGAAGTATGAACTATAATGTTGCTTCTACCATTCTTGTCTCAGCGTTGGAGGCACTGCTGAAAGACCATGTTGGAAAATATGCAACTGGAGATGAAATTTCACTGGTTTGTTCCTTTCTGCTTCAATAATTAACATGTGAAGGCATTTTAATGGAACTGAAGTTCAAGTTCTATATCCACCAACTGTACCGGTCTCACATCGGAATCATCATAAAATGTGAATTCGTCTTGCAGGCAGATTTATTTCTGGCTCCTCAAATCCATGCATCAATCAACAGATTTGACGTTGATCTGGTAATGTTCTGTTCTGTCTCCAAGTTCAACTTAATCATAACTTTGAGATATCATACAAAAGAACTAAGAAAACTGCATTTCGTGGAAACACATTATGCTTGTGTAAATTGATTCAATGAAACATGAAGAACAACGAGTAATACAAAGGAACTGAACTGAGTAATTCATTTATTATGAAAACGCAAGCTGACAGTTGTGTTGTTCAATATTGACACAGAATCCATTCCCTATTCTATTGAAGTTACATGAAACCTACAGTAAGCTACCGGCTTTCGAGAAAGCTCTGCCAGAAAATCAACCTGATGCCCCTTCATCTACCACTGCTTAAGTTCTGCAGAACTTGTTGGTGCTGAAGATCTGTTGTAGTACAAGTTTTTTTTTTCTCTTTATCAAAGGCCATACTGAAAATTACTGTTTTCTGATTTATGAATGTTCGTGTAATAGATAAAATTCAGCTAGCGAACTCATGGCTGACATGCTACTGCAAAACCAGAATCTTGCTGTTTGTGGCTTTACATTTGAATAATATGTATGTGGATTTGAATAATTTTTAGAGTTTTTATTCACTAATTTTCCATCTTGCATGCATGAAATGGAGCAGAAAAAAAAAATTTATTTCTGTAGTTGAGTTTGGAACGAAGATGGGTTAGCCAAGTAAGAAGGTGTATTATGGCCTGGCATTATTACCACCATCTTTGGCTCCTTCATCTCACTTCTTCTTCTCTGCATTATTTCCAATTGAATCTCTTCATCTGAAGTGTGAAGCTGTGATTTCTTATAAGAGCAAACTAGAATCAGCAGTGCTGCTGCAATGAGTCCCAGCATCAGAGCTAATCCAACAAACAGAAATGGAACTGCAGGAGTTTTCCATTCCTGGAACCCTGCAGCAGGATCAACATCTCCTGAGTTTTTCACCATAACTACACTCATATTCCGATAGATTTTGATTGAATGATGTTACTTGTGTGAGTATATATAGAGAGAGGGTGATGAGAGGAAAAGATGGATGAAAGGGAGATGGTTTCTGAGAAGTTACATGACTGACTTTGGTGTTAATAATATGGAAGTGATGAGATTCTTGCTTCATGTTTACTACTACTTTAGAAAATGGTGACAAAGAAAGCATCTCCAGACATGGCATGAATCTGTTGTGTTTAAGCTAATAATTGATAATAACAACCAGAATTCAAACTAGAAATGTTGAAATAATGGAGATGGAGAAAATTAATGTGAAAATATGGTTTGAACAATAAGAAAAACAAAATGGATGAAACATAAGATAAAGGGCAAAGTGAGGTGGGTTTTGCTTATTCATTTTACCATCTATCCGTCAGCAGTTAAGGAGTTTAACTCTCACACTAAGGGTGGGCAGTTCGAATTCCGGAACCGAGTGACGCTTGGGGAGACATACAGCCCCGCTGGTCTGCTGATTCGCTAGACTACCCGAAATGATGCTCCCTGTCTTACCTAAAATTTGGTAAAAAGAAAACTCATTTTACCATCTTTTATTTCTTATTTTTCTCTCAAACATAAATTTCAATTTCAAAATCTATATATTTCTCAAAATTCAAATACCAATAATTTTCAAATTTCTCAAACAATTAAATGTTTATTTAATTTATCATTTATTTTGTTCTTCATAATATGTTTTAGTTTTATATTTAAAATTAAAAATATTTATAACAAATATTTAATCCAAATAATTAGTCAAAAGTTTAACGCAAAAAATTATAATTTTTAAAAATAGCGAATAAAATATGACAAACCTCAAAACAAAATAAAATAAAAGGTTTATAACAAGAAATAAAAAGAGTAAAAATAATAAAATATTTTTTAAACACTAAATAAATATGCCAGATAAAGTAAAATACGAAAATTTTACCGCGTGTTTATGGTCATTAGTTTAAACCCATACATTAATTTCTCTTTTATTTTCTTCTCCTCCTCTAACTTTTCTTGACAAAACCTTAATCCCTCGTAAACAGATCTCATTTCTCATCATCACTTTTATTTTCCTTTCTGCTCATTCACCTATACCAAGGTACAGTAAAGATTCATTCTTTAACGAAATTCTCATCTACCTTTTTCTTCTTCACTTATCTCTTGTTTTCTTATGTTGATTTTGGTTCTGGGTTTTGGAGAATTCTCCGTTTCACTGTATTGTTCGATTCTTCTTTGGTTGGTTTAATTCTCTGATTAGTTATGTTTTTTTAATGAATATAGGATCTTTTTGTTGTTAAACAACGTAGATTCATTGTATTATGTAAACTTCGTTTTGCTTTTATGCTTTCATTTTTCAGAATTTTTTATTTGTTCAACACAATTTTGAGTTGATAAATAATAAAATTGAGAATTGACCAGTTGGGTAATTTTTGTTGATTTTGCTGATTTTCATTAGTGAATTAAGAGTTGTGAACTATTGCAATTTTGATATGGTTGAATTTCTTCTGTTTTATGTTATAATAAATTTCCTGGAGATGAAATCGATACTAACAATGTGAAATCTATATGTTATTAGCATGAGTAGATAGAGTCATTTAACTTTGTAAAGCAGTTCATTTATATTTCGTTTTATAGATTGTCAGCACAAATTTGTGAAAGTTTTTTTTTTTTTTGCCTAGCTCTTGAGAGTTCAGAGTCCGAGAAAATGTCAACTGTTTCCTCGCAATTATAATTTTTCTTTTTTCAGATTATGAATTTATGATTTGATATTTTATGGATTTTGTGTTTGATATTAAAATTTGATGTCTATTTATGATGTAGTACTGCTTTGCATTTGAGTTGAAGCTGCCAAGAACTCTGTTATGGACTTTAGTGTCTACAAATGTTTAGGAATCAATTGTTGATAGAGCTCAAGTTTAATAAATGATGAACTGAAAAATGATTTTCATTTGTTTTGCAGATCTTATTTATATTGCTTATCATGATCAAGATAATATGGGAGTAAAAATGAAAAAGAAGAGTTGAGCGAGAGAGAGAGTCAGGAAGACAGAAGAGAAGAGAGAACTGTGTGGAGGGGCTTGAAAAAGTGCGGATACAATCGTAGTGATTATTAATTATGTCTTCAGATCCCAAAGAGGTGACTGATTCACCCAGTGCCTCCTCGTCCACCATCACCACATCAACTGTAGAACCACCTCCTGTCCAGATCCCAGTCTCATGGCCTCCTGCCGACGGTGCCTCTCTATGCTTGGATTGGATTCAACAACTTGCCGCTGCCTTTGAGTGGTCTTCTAGAAATCTCCCCCCACCTGACTTCTCCTCTGTTCTCCCTGTTCCTATCTTCGATTCCCTCATCCTGACTGCTTCTAAGATTCTTCACAAGGAGCCTAATTGTGTCAAGATTGAGGATTGCTTCCCTGATTCCTCTGTTGTTGTCGTTGGAGACCTTCACGGCCAACTCCATGACCTCCTTTTTCTCTTGCAAGATGCTGGATTCCCTTGTGACAACCGCTTCTTTGTTTTCAATGGAGACTATGTCGATCGCGGCGCTTGGGGTCTCGAAGCCTTTCTCTTATTATTGGCCTGGAAGGTAGCTGCTCTTATTGCACAGATTTTGCCATGCCAAAGTTGTATTTCTGTTTTATTTCTAAATGCCAAAGCTCTGTGCCCCTAAACTATATCCTTGGTTGTCGTTTTAGGTATATTTGCCTCATAGAGTATATCTTCTCCGTGGCAATCATGAATCCAAGTATTGCACATCCGTGTACGGGTTTGAGAAAGAAGTTATGACCAAATATGGGGAATATGGAAAACATGTGTATAGAAAGTGCTTGGGATGTTTTGAAGGACTTCCTTTAGCTTCTATTATTGCTGGTCGTGTTTATACTGCTCATGGAGGACTCTTTCGCAGTGTATATGTACCTCCTTCAAAGAGATCAAAAGGAAAGAAGAATCGTAAGATAATTGTCGATCACGAGCCACCCCCTTTGTGTCTTGGTTCTTTAGACGAATTGTCTAAAGCTAGAAGATCAGTTCTCGACCCTCCATGGGAAGGTTTGAACTTGATTCCTGGTGATGTTCTATGGTCTGATCCAACAATGAAACCCGGACTTTCACCCAACAAAGAGAGGGGCATTGGTCTTCTATGGGGACCTGACTGTACTGAAAACTTTTTAAACAAGTTCCAGCTAAAGGTTACATGCTATTCTGATTTTCTTTCCAAGTTTATCAATCTATGTGAGATCATGTGTTCATCAACTGCATCATTGATTTGTTAACATTTCAGATTGACTTCTCTTTGTTTGCCTCCTAAGATTCTAGCACAACATAAGGAAAAGTTGATTGCTTTTGTGCAAATTAGAACTATAAAAAAGATATGTTGTTTTATTATTTCTCTCTAACATTTGCTAATGTTGTCATTTTTAGGAAATATTAGAAGAAAGAGATATTTGCCATTTTAACATTCACCATTTTTTTTCTTCGTCTTAGCTAATCATAAGATCACATGAAGGTCCAGATGCAAGAGAAAAACGGCCTGGTCTTGCCGGAATGGATAAAGGTTACACGATAGATCATGTTGTGAATTCAGGGAGATTGATTACGCTGTTCAGTGCTCCGGACTATCCACAGTTTCAGGTATTCTTTCTTCCTTTTCAAAAAAGAAAATTCCAACTTCATGAAATATCTATACGTGATAGGTTCCCTTTAGCTTTGTTTAATGGAGAAACCTAGAGAGACGGGATTGCAAACATGAACGTTGTGCTAACTTTGAGATGTTTACTAATCCTTGAAAGTTCTTCCATTTTGTGTACAGGCATCAGAAGAGAGATACAAGAACAAAGGTGCATATGTTGTTTTAAAACCTCCCAATTTTGATGATCCAGAGTTTCATAGTTTTGAAGCAATTACGCCAAGACCACAGGTATTGCGTCTTGGCCTAGGTCCAATAATAAATTGGTTTTCAGCAATTTGTCTGGAATGATTTGGGGTATTTTGCTAATTTTAATGTTTAATCATTTATCATTTTTCTCTTCATTTCAGGTAAATGCATATTATGACTTTGTAGATGTGATTGATTCTGATGAAGAATTAGATTTGGCGTCAATGACAGCTGCAACCTGAAGGTAATTAATTACCTTTTTACAGGAAATGGAGTTGCATTTACTTGGTTTTTGATAGTTTTTTGGCAATATGTTTTGTTCCATTCAGTTTGGGAACACCTGTATTTTGTAAGGTTTCATTTGGAGGAACACCATTGTATGTTAAATCACTGCATCAAGCGAAAGTTTCATGCACAAAATTCTATATGATCCAAAATCTAAATCCTCAAACAGTCTTTCTTATCAATCATCTCTAACATTCTCGAGCAAATGCCAAGATTTCTAATCACAGACCTGTCAAACAGATATACTATACTATGTTCTTATAGACTCCACCTAGTTGAAAGAATACTCAAGTGGCTTCCCCATGTAGTGGTGCATGCAGGCAGCAGTTACAGTGATGCAGAGGGCAATCTTAACAAATATTCTTCTGAAAAATGTAAATGAAACAAATTCTATAGATCAAGTCTTCAGAGTCGTATAAAACATGCATTTTTATTTAACCTGATAAGCATGAACCCATTGACAAAAGCAGAACTTTGGAGGTAAAAAAATCCAAGACAGCAAAGCTCTTCCTTCTGCCTACTAGTGCAGCCAAGAGATGATGAAACCCAGAATACACTCCCAACATAGTAACATCTAAGCATCATGCCACTCAAAAGGTAACTAGAAAAGAATTTCAATTTAAAAAAATGGATTCGTTGGTGTACATAGCCAGTTAAAATGAATACTTTTTACCCATGTTCAAGCAAAAGAATAGAATACAACTTCATATTCAGAGTTACCGACTAACAATAGATTCAAAATGTTGTAAGCCAGCGAGTGGTAGAAGTGGGCATTCCATCTAAAGGCCAAAATTGCACATTTGAACAAACTCCATATCACTGTCTACATACTTTGTCCAAAGACTCTTGTATTGATTCATAGCAATATCAAGCCATGGTTTCATGTTTCCATTGTAATGAATGACTGCAGCTTTGCTAATCTCATCCATGCTAATACCTGGATTGTACCCCAGTCCAAGTACGTGCCAAGATCTATCCAGTGACTTTGTCGTCGAATAAAACGTTATCAAACCTGGTGGAAGTGTGCCCAGTTTCCACAGACTACGATCCTCATTCTGATAACAACAAAATCATTGTTTTTACTTTAAATCAAACATGAGAAGAAACTAATTGATCTCAATGTCTTGAACACCAATTTCACAACAAAGAATACGAATTCGTTGATACTTTTTTCACATTGCATAGACAAAGACAAGCAAACACTATGAAGAAACACCAATTCAAGGCTTGCAGAAACATCTATAATTATAAATAATAGGGAGTCCACAGAGATAGATATACTTACCAAGTTCTGCCAGTAATGATAGCGATCGGTGCATTTCTCACGCCTCCAAGCATTTAGATCAAAAATGTTCATCCCAAAGGCCCAAGCACAAGCCTTAGGATTAAATTTCTCCTTTATCAAAGGATGCGAAAAGTTCAAATATTGACCAAACCGATGAAACGATCCAAAACACGTCTCCACAGCTCCATTAACCTTCCCATCCAAATCAATCTTCCACAGACCAGTCAAATCTTTCTGAACGACAACATCATCATCCAAGAACAGCATCTTATTCAACTTGGGGTACATCTCCGGCAAATAAAACCTCAAATGATTCAACATAGACATGTACTTAGGATTCCTAAACTTAACATTATTCACATCCTTGTAAGTCGCATTACCCTCTGCGCCATGATTCTCAAAATAAAACCTTTTCATATTAGAATTCTCCAACTGCCTCAAAACAGGGACATATGAAGAATTCAAGAAATCAAAATCCTCCAAAGATTTAATCTCCACATGACCACCACCTTGTAAAGGCCTCATTTTAAACCAAACCCTCATAGCAGCCACATTCATCCGATCAGTAACAATATGAAACACATGTTTCCAAGGCTCATCCGCATTTTTAACAACAGAATTGACAACAACGGAAACAGCAATGACATTATCAGAAAAAATAGCGTAATGAAACAAAGCCGGGCCAGAAAACTCCACCTTATTACTCTCCCCGTCATCGGCATACTTCTCCGGACTGGAAATCATTTCCCCAACAAGCCTCATCCCCAAACAATGCAAACTTTTGGGCACGGATTTGGCGGCAATAGAACTAGTAATGGCCCCACTCTTTTTAGCCTTACCCAACAACTCATTGACAGAAAAGATGGTATCTTTAAGCTTCTGAATCTTAATCTGAGTGTCATAACTCTCTTTGGCCTCACCAATCAAAACCCTGACAACTTTGACCTTCTCCTTAACTTCCTTTTCAAAAAGCCTTAAGACATCCTCATCAACAGGGCCATTAGTTTGAAACAAGGAAGTGGTGTATTTGGAAGGAAGATCGGACAAGTTTTTGGCCAAATCATCAAAAAGGTGGAGCTGACGGGAAATGTCGAGCTTGAGCTTACGGGCGTAGGAGGAATAGGCGTTGATAAGGGTCAAGTGGTCATTGGCCTGTTTGTGGATGAAGAGGAGACGGGTTTTGAGAGGGTGGGAGAGATGGAGGGAGTGGGAAGTGTGGGAGTGGTTGGAGAGGAGAGTGGAGAGAGTGGCTAAGAAGAGGAGAGTGAAGAGGGAGGAAATGAGAATGCGATGGGAGAAGAGAGAGGGGAATCCTCGACGTAAGGGAAGTGCCATGGGACGACGACGTTTAACCAACTGATTTGGATCGGATCGGATCGGATTTCACAACTGTGTGGGGATGGGAGGGGTGGGGGTGTTATATGCTCCACTCTCTCTCTCTCCGCGTGGAAAACTAACAACTCTTACATAAAAAAATAATTAAAAAAAATAAATAATTATCCACAGACAAGTGAAGTTGTAGGTACCGTACACTTCCATATGTGCTGCCACTATGGTTCTTTGGGAATGCGAGTTCGTTCATAATTAATGGTCAAGTTTGAAACGAGTCGAATTAAATATTTAAATATTTGTTTCATGAACATACTTAATGAATTCTTGCATAATTAATTGTCGTCAACATGCTTTTTAATAAGTTCGTAAATTATATAAAGATGTTAAAAGTTTTCAAATTTAAGCATAGAAAGTGCATACAATATAATTTTATGACTGTAAAAATGTATCATTAACAATGTATTAATTTGTTTTAGGTGAGTACATATGTCAATCATAAACTTTTATTTAAAAAATAAATTTTAATATGTTAATTTGTTTTAAGTGAGATAACATGAAAATTAATTTTTTGCCTTTATTAATTATGATGTATGAATTACAATATCTTAGTGTAAAGTCATATAGTTTTACACAAAATAACGCAGTTTATCGCACTTTATCCAAATTCTAAAATGTTAACCATGATGTTATCAAATAGTCATCAGTCATCAATTCCTAATTTTTTAAATTACCATCAAATTATTTCTTACCTCTCTCGAGTCTCACGGTTGCTATCTTTTCGACCTTTACTCGCCATTCGTCGTTGTCACTCTATCGTTGTGAAACCACTCTCTTGCGGTCAAAAAAATGTATTTTAATTTTTTAGCCAAGCTCAAAAAAAAGTCATGAATAGGCTCATTAGATCGCAAGTTTTAAACGAGCCAAGCACAATAAAACTTTGAGATCAAAAAAAAGTCTGGTCCTAACTCGTACTCGTAAAATTTCAAATGAATCGATCTTGACTACTTCAAAGCTCGACTCAACTCATTTATAACCCTAGCTGGCATTGGTCTTCACTCTCACCTTCTAATAGTATCTATAGATGATTTTTAATATGAGGATCGTCCACATTTAAAACATCTCTTTCTTGTATTATATCTATATTTTATTGTTTGTATTTATATATGCTAAATGAGCCTTGTCGACAACAAATGTTTTGAAGTCTAATTTGTGAAATAAAACAAGAGATAAGTGGGTAAATTGATTGTTGATCGGGTTCTAACAAGCGCACTAGATCGGTGTAGTTTTACCACGGAAGTATACCTCCTGGGATCGAATCTCTCGAGGAACGTCGTATTTAAATTGATTCGGTGCTAGTAATAAAATAAAGAAAAGCAATAAACATAAGTGAGATTGTAGGATTTTTGATTAAAACAAGAAATATAAAGACAAGCAACTATAAATAAAGACTCAACAATGGACTAAAGATATAGGTTTTCCTAGACTTCAATAGATTTCATACTTGGTTACTTAATGACTCGAGGTTAATGACGGTGTT
>CANYCX012057828.1:0-11263 GCA_948193385.1 Breynia disticha f. nivosa | reverse complement strand
GTGTTAACTGGATGGTTTGAAATCACAATTCTGTGTTGTAGTGGCTCTCCACGCCCCACATGATAAGCTGCACGACCTTTGCTTGATTTCCTAAGAGCACGCTCTCTGCTCATACTCTACATGGGTTGCCCTCATATTTTGATTTCTAGCTCAGAAAGCATAGGCCATGTTGTCATGGTACAACACCATGGCAACAATATGAATTCCAACTCGCGAACTAGAATGACCCCTAATTTGGCATGACCGTACCAATATAAAATAAACCATCTGAAACCATTCCTTTCTCATAATTTTTACTCAAAACATATCTGAAAAATTTATCAAAACACGCCATCCACTATACTCCTCAACACGATGCCACACAAGACCCTTCTCATGCCCTAAAAACAATTTCAACACGTTTCAACACTCCTTTTCTTTTCTAATCCATTTCAATGGAAACTGCTTGACTTATAAACGTAAGCAACCTCCTGCTACTCACCCTTTTCTTTGTTTTGATGGTAATTCTATAATGGTGAGGTATAACTTACTATCAAACAACGAGATTTATATAGAAAAATGCCTAGACTTCAAGGTTTTAGAGAGTTTGGTTGTGAACTTAGAGATAGAGAAATCCTTATTCAATAGAAGGTTAGTTGAGTATACTAAGATGGATACTAAGTTAGCTTTGTCCAAAGAGTTATTTTTAGAAATCATGGTCACTTTTAATGCGAATTTTAAGGAGTGGACTTTCGAGTTTCAGACAGTAGGAGAATGGCTCCGATGGATTTTTAATAGATTGGAGAGAGAGTTATACGTAGCCTGAGTGCAATAGAGAACTCCTAAAGAGAGCACACACCAATTGATCAGTACAATTACATTCTTAGGGAGTTTTGGAAAGAATTGACTACTCTCTCTAGCGATAAATATAATCCAAGCCAATCAAAGGTTAATAAGTACATGAATCCACGTTTAATTTCATAAGGTAAGTAAGGTTAGGTTTACTTAACGTTGATGTTAAAGCTTATGGTTTGAATTTTGCTGAATGATATAGCTATTAATGAATGTTTAGGTCACTGGAAATGATGAAATGAAGTGTAAAAAACTTGGATTGATTGTATGTATATGTTAGGTAGGATTTGAAGAAGAAACGTTGATGGAGAAGAGTGAAAACCTAAGGTTTAGTTAAGGTTTACAAATGGTTGATTGGCGAAATTTGGAAACCTTAGTAATTATATGTATTGAATGGAAATTTATGCTGGAATGACACGATTAGAACTAGAATGAACTTAGGTATATGAATTAGAAGAGGTATTCTTCTAATGGATGAAATTGGTAAGAATAGGTTATAAGAAAAGGATGGAGAATAGTTAAGTTGAAGTTGATAAATGATTGTTTTGATTCTTTTAAGTTAAGAATTAATGTGTTAATGGTTATTTAATACCTTGTATGTTATTAATTACATGCAAGGGGATCTTTACGAGTGTTGGGTGATTTTTTAGCTGCATGAGCTTATTTGCTTTTAATTTGCTTTTCGAGGTAAGTGCTTTTACACTTAAAAATTGATTCGTAATCTTTTCTCTAGGCTTAATTCTATATAAATAGACTTCGCCTATAATGATATGCTGAGTTGTTAGATTATATATGAACCATATTGACAATGTGATGTTTTGGTTTATGATTAATATGAATGGAAAGAATGTAAAATGAATAAATGTATTTAGTTGACATATGGTTGTTTATAAATCATATTGAATATGAGAATATGGAAAATGAAGTGTATGGATAGATTCTTGATATGACCATCCTGATTGACATATGAGCGACCTTATGTTTATGGTTGATTGTTGATTGATGATTATAAGCTTTTTTGCTTATTATGTATGATATGTTCTTTGGAACATTTGCATGATTGGATTATGAGATTGTTTTGGAATGTTGATTATACTTGCTTTGTTGTTCATACTATATATCTATGAACTTTACTTAATTAGATTGTATGCTCGTTTGGATATATTGCGGTTTGGTTGGTATATGATTGATTGACATGTTCCAGATGCCTTGTTTGATTTCATATGTGAGATTGTGATATGGGAAAGCATATAATTGCTTTGTTGAGCATACATGATGTGAGATATTGATATGTGAATGCATTGGTCATTTAGTGTGTTGCGTTATTGTGTGACACAAATATTGAGATACAGGATGGGCCTGATTATTTCGATAGAGATCTCAATGCTGGTATGGGACCGATGATTCTGAGCTGGTCTCAATGTCGTACTGGTTACGATGTAACGCCCCGAAAATACCATGGTAAATTTTCGAGGAAAAATCGCGGAAAAAAATACTCCAGAATTGGTCGAGAACGGGATGGAGAACGATTGAGAAAACTGTTCCCCAAACCGTTCTAACATAAATGCTGGCCAGTGAGATCGAACGGGATGGAGAACAGGTTTGGTGAAATCATTCCCCAAACCGTTCTATCTTGCAAAACTGCCAAGAACGGGGAAACGGGATGGCAAACGATTTTGAAAACCGTTCCCCAAATCGTTCGGATCGAGTAGGAGTTTAAATTTAACACGCGGGACAAATCAGGGAGAGGGAAAAGAGTAGGGTTTCGACCAAAAACACTTCAAAACCGACCCTAAGCCTCTACACACTCAAAACCCTCAATCCAAACACATTGCCACCCTAGAAACTACCAAAACTCCAACTAGTCTCATTGATTTTCCTCCTCCCCAAATCAAACCTTGCACATTTTCAAAACCAAGGAAGAACGAGGTAAATTTCCTTTACAACTCGATTTGGGTGAGTGAAAGTAGGCACATTGTATATGGTTATGTTGGGTTTTTGTTCTAGAATCAGATTCTATAAACTGATTAGCTCGAAACCTCGATTTTGCTAAGATTCAAGAGATTAGGGTTTTGGGGGGTTTTGGGAGATTGTGTAGGAATATGGTTTAGGGGTTTAAATAACCCACATTTTGTGTTAAATGGTTGAAAAAATGATTTTTCTTGTGTAGGGAACGATATTAGAAACTCGACTCGGGAATCAGGCGACGTATCGTTCTTCGGAGTCCGATGTATGTGCGTGCTTGCCTCTTACTTTATGTGTTATGGTTGTTCTGTGTTGTTTTGGTTTAGTATGATGTTCTTGATAAGGAATGGAAATGAAATGGGTGTTGATAAGAATAGAATTGTGTGGAAAATGTGTGAGAAGTTATAGCACGATGACGTGATAAAGTTATGGCACGATTATGTCACTCGATTGTATATGGTTTGATGACGTGATAAAGTTATGCCACGATTACGTTGATTTGATATGGGTTCTCATGGACCAAAATTTATGGGTTCTCATGGACCAAAATTTGTTCTTGTTGATGGTATGTGACAGATTGATATATGATTAAATTTTGATTGTGATGAGTTGTGACAGTTGAGAAAAATTGGTTGGATTTTGAAGTTCATAGTATGGATGAAATTGATCTTGGAAATGTATGCATGATGACGTAGGAAATTTGGTATTTTGGCACTTGTATTGTGAAATGTGATGGTATAACATTTTGACATGTGCGTGGGCATTCTATTGTATGTTCATGCTGGGGCCTTGTGGCCAAATTATGCACGAATGGAGCGAGTTCTCCTTAAATGAAAAACAGGGGCCTCGTGGCCAAGGATGTGCAAATAAGAGTGGACTCTCTCTTGTATGTTGTGGGACCTCGTAGTCATAGCACAAACTCAAAACAGGGGCCTAGTGGCCAAAATGCGCATAAGAGAATGGATTTTCTCTTGAAAATGGAAAGGCTCTGAAGCATGGCATTGTATGTTGCATTGAGGCACTAACATAAATGTGCACTCATGATACAAATGGGCTGAGGAACAGTTTGTCCAAACCGTTCCCTAAACCGTTCGCATGGTATCGGCTGGGCAAAGACCAAACGGTTTGGCGAAGGGCTTCCCAAACCATTCCCCGAACCGTTCGACACTAAAAACTGACTCATTGTTGGTTAATGAATTCCATTCCATACCTAATGAATCCTAATGATTGAAGATGTTGTTCTCAATGGCTAACCATATAAATTGGATGAGTTAATAGTTGAATTGAACCGTGAACTTGAATGATTATTATTAAATGGCTTTAGGGTGCCTTTTTGTTTTAGGGGGAATAAGACCAGGATGGCCGACGTCTACCCTGAACCCCGACATGTAGAGACATTAAGGGATGCCTTACTGAGTATATAAAATATACAAACCTGTCATTGCTGGATTATGTGCAGATCGTCAGTAGCGGCTGGGACTTGACTTTTGAAGCGGAGCACGACATGTGATACGAGACGGATAGGTCAGATCCTAACATCTTTTGGACATTTACACTTTTGGATTTTGTACATCCTTACACATGATAGTATAGGCTTTTACTAGCACTTGCATTGTTTTAAACCATGAACCTTGCTTTCGAATTCTAATACTTTTATTTTGTATTTGATCGGTACAATGAAAATGCATGTATGACACATTTGATTTCACATATATCTACATATGTTTATGTCTTTTCTTTCAAGTGTACAAATTTTATTAATAAAAAATGGTTGCAAAAATTCTAGTAAATCGAAAATGAACTTAAATGAAGTTGGGATTCACATACGATGCCGGTCTGGGACCAAGGGAAAAATAAAAAGAAAAAGAAAAGAAATATCCTGGGGTAGTCATTTGCATGTGATTGCATCGTATTCATATGCATTTGAATTGCATTCGTACTTAGCATCTGTGATTATTGATTTGATATTGACAAGATATATCATTGCCTATCTTTAATTTATGTGTTGTTATTGCTTACCATATTGGGATGTTAAGTTAATTTGATATCTTAACATGTCTACTGATATTGTTAAATTAAGAAAGGATAAGAATGTAAATGTTATATCATTTGATTGTCAATATATGACCAATGTGTGAATATGAAATATGTGTAAATGGTAGTATGATTAGGTCAGAGGAAGATCATATGTCATGTTAGGATATTAATTTTCCCTGCGCTCATTGAATTAAACGAATTAAGTATTGTGTAAGAAGCTTACTGAGTACTGAGTAATACTCACCTTTTGTTTGTTTTGTCTAAATAATCCGCAGGACGCAGATAGTCGCCAATGGACCAGAGCTTTCATGATCTTCTATCAGAGATAGCTATTGTTAGAGGTCGAGCTCCATACGACTGTTTTTGTCTGCTTCCATTTTTTAGAATGTACATATTTTGTAAATATTCATAGTTTGAGTTTGAAATGTTTTCAAACTTCATTTCATTTTTGCTTTAAAATATTTTATGATATGGATAGTTTGGGCCGAGTTTGTTTGTGAAATGAATATTTCATTTTCTCTCTCCTCTATTTTCACTCTAATTTATTTTTATTATTATTATTATTATTATTAAAATAATGTGGTTTATCAGGATAAATGGATTTTGAAAATGAGCTTCATATTTGGTGTTTAATATGTTGTGCAGATTTCTACAAACCTTGAAATTGAGTATTTGCATGACGAGTCACTAACCAAGTTTCCATGTATCTCTGATATGGGTATGTTATTGTATGAAACGATAAACATGGTTTATAAGGACAATGGGTGGTCTAGAATGATTGGGTTCAAATAGAGGAGTGCATTCATCATTCATCCTCTCTATCACACCAAGTTGAGAAGCCAATGCAAGTGTCGTTGAGTTAAATATAGCATAGCTTATCCTATTCCGAGGGACCTTCTATGATGCCACCACAGTTAGTTTCCCATTCATATACCCACATGACACCCTCCATCTCAACATTTGAAGGCTTATTTATGATTTAGAAGAGTGGGCAGTGATGTACCATACTAGTTATAACACTCAGCAATACAATTAGTGAGCAACTCAAGATCACTAAGAGGTGGAACCAATCTCTAGTTAGCCTAGTGCTCAAGGGAAATAGCTTCACATAATCAAGGTCTAGGGTTCGAATATGAGCTCCGCTTGTGTATGTAAAAACTGGATTGGAAGAGGCACCCACATATCGCATTGGACAATCCTGGGAAGGGGACCTAAACCGCTCACACCACACCCTTTTTTAAAAGAGAATAAGAAGTGGAGTGTCAATTCCAGTATACTTGATCACAGATAGGGGATATCGATCAACATCATTGGTAATTAGCAGATGAGCAGAGAGCTCAGTCCTAGATATTTAATCCTATACAGAGACAATATAAGCTTATTAAAGAGGAGTACAAGACTCATTCAAAGTAATTTTTTCACATCAAAGAGTAGTAGTAAGTACACACACAACATTTTGAGCAACTCAAAACACATTATTGATAGACTACAAATCGTCTTAACTCTATTATGTCTAGTCTCTATTCTTTAGTTAAGTGTCTTAACTGTCCTTTCTTGAGTGTCATAGAGGTCAGTGATTCTTTTGATCGATGCCATTGTATTCACTAGTGTCACTTCCCACCGCTGTAGTACACTACACCCCAACATCGTTAACCCTGATTCAGTCGCAGTCGCCACTTTTAAATTTATCTTATTCCCTTTATTTGAATCCTTATGTGATCATTCATATTTGTCCTCCACAACAGTATCTTTTGGGTGATCAACCTCTGTTTCCCTTTGGGCCTGCACAAGAGAGATGTTTTATTTAATATGCTATCATTTGGATATTTTCTACTTATTTAGTGATGTAATTGATACTATTATTTTGTATGATTCAGACCACATTGACAGGTATCATGTACTTTTGAGATGATGCTTGGATGTGCTTTATACTACATGCCATACCTATGAGTCATTTTTCTTGCAGGTTTTGCACTAAGGATTGGATGTTTAAGTTTTGTTGATTGTTTTCAAGTCTTATGTATAAATAGGTTTTGTTCGTGCATTTTGAATGAAGCATGACCCCCTTGCCACTCAACATGGTGGTCGTTCTGCACAACTGATTGTTTTTGTGACTGTAATACTCAATACGGTGGTCGTGCCATGCAACACGATGGCCATGATGGTTAATTATGACCAGGATGCCCTATTTCGACAGATCACCATGACCAGTGTTGTCTGCAACATAGCCTGTGTCAGTGTCAAATATGGTCAGTTTTCACTATCGACAAAGCTCGCTCTTCTACTTTTGATTCGTGATATTTTCACTCTATCTTTAATTTCCTTTTGCACAATTTATTTACATATTCACATTTTTTTACTTTATTTTCTTTATTCTTTTGTTTATTTGCAAGTTTTGTATCGTTATTTACTCTTGTAATCCTTCACTCTCTTATTATAAGAATGACATTTTTAATTCTCGACATCTGTTCATAAGGCATTTTCTCTCTCTCTCTCTCTCTTTTTATTTCTTTCTATCTTTGATTTGTCTGCTTATTTTGTCTTCTTTCTTTTTATTTTGTGTGCACTTGTTACACATGTTTTAATTCTATCTTATATCAAACATTAGGGACAATGTTTGAAATAAATGCGGGGAAGAGGTCATGTTTTTTATTTAACAATTAAACCGTAGCTGATTGATCATGATAGGATGATTATCAACACAATTTTTATTGTTTTATTTGTGTAATTTGTTTTGCAAATTGTCATGTTTCACTTGACAATCTTGAATTGACTGGGATTAATAGACTAGTTCTAGTTGGGTGACATAAAAGACTTAAGTTTTAGGCAAACTAATTTCCTTATGTACTTTAGTCAATAAACCTCCTCAATTTTCCAAGAAACTGCTATTCTATTTGACAAATATGAGGATGCACTTTTACTTTCAAAATTATGAGTGTTTTCGAGAATGGCTGGAATTAAGTATCTAATGCAAGCATTCATGTTTTTACAAGGGAAAGCTCCTGGAGAAAGAAATAAAATAAAATAAAATAAAATAAAGAAATAGTGACATAAAAATAAAGAAAATGAAAAATACAAAAAAGAGATAAAGAGAAGAAAAAGAAAATAAGAAGTTAAGGTTAAAGATTATATTAATAAAAGGGAACTGTTTGTCAATTACTTTTAATTCTATAGATGCCACTAGATTAGGCTTAAATATCTTGTCGTCTTATCACTTATTTGGAAATTGAAATTGGTACTTGGATTATTTGTTTCGCAAATAAACTTCTTGATTGTGATATAATTAGATTTGAATGAGATTGATTCTACGTGTTTGATTGTTGGACTAGTTAGTAGCTTGATCTTGACCCTTCTTTGCTCAGGACGAGCAAAGATTTAAGAGTGGGGGAGTTTGATGCACGTGTAATGAGTGTTTTTTCACACCGTATTCCTAAATTACACACACATCATAGCTTAATTTCCTCTCGAAATTGCATTTAGACCTAAATTTAATTGAAAATATCTTATAAATTTAAATGCGATATTTACATGTAGAATAGTACTTATATTTATAGATTGTCTATTGATTATTATTTGAACATATTTGCAGACAGGTTTACAATTATCCAGGATAGAAACGAGCACGAATAGTGCTAACACACCCAGTGTGCTGACCCAGCAAGGGTCGTGTTGACTATTGTTCAGACCTAGATTTATAAGCACAACCTGTTTGTGAGATCAAGCCCATAGTGTTGAGTTCTTAGGTACAACACTAGCCGTGTTTGATACATCCTTTAGCGTTACTAAACCAAGGCTAGTCAGGCAAGTTTACCTATCGAACAATAGTATAGGAAACGGAGTATCAAATGTCAATTTCACAGGGCCAGTCAAATACTAATACTATCAATTTAATTTATTATCTAATCTAACAAAATGATTCATGATTATCCACTTGATAAATTAATTAAATAAAATAAAGTTTGATCGATAGTTGATCTTAGGTTGATATGAAATAATCAAATAAAAGAGGAAAATGCTGGAATTAGTAGAGTACATGTTGTGGAGGTGGAAGTAAGCGACCTTGGCAAGACCACGCGTACTTCACATGCCACCACGTCTAGTGTGATATTTACTTGAAAAAAAATAGATTGCACAACCGAGAATTGCACAAAACCTTAATATAGCCAACTTCATTTCCAGAACAAAATTGAGAGAAAGAGAGTTGAGAAAAGTGAGGTTTTGATCAGAGGAAGAGGTTTGGGAATTTATTTAGCCATCAATCATCCAAAGTTCATAAGGTAAGTACTGTTAGGTTTGAAAAATAAGCACAATCTTAGGACTCTACAGTGTGATCAGGCGATACATCATCAATAGGCTCCATCTGTTATAAAAATCACATGTTAAAAAAAGCATTTCAGCTTTTCAAATCACACAGAAATTGAAAATCATTGGCACAGTCCGCAAAGAATTTAATCCCTTCTCTAATACCACTAAATATGAGACTAAATTTTAAAATCCTTTTTTCTCTGATAAATAATATAATAAAATAAATAATAATAAAATCAAATCTTAAAAAATAAGAGAGAAAAAATATATACACGCTTTTACATACAAAACCTCAGCTCAAACCTGTTTAGATTTTAAAATAAAACACAAGTGGAAACAAATTGTTTGAAAATAGTCAAACAGAAGTTTCGAGTATATATATACACATCTGTACAACATATGTACAAAGCAAAAATAAAAAATGAACTCCAGAGCCGGACCTCATATGTAAGTCACAACTAAACTCTGATCATCGCTGTCTTTGTGCAAAAGCAGCTACCAACGATTTGCACATCATTTAAACAACAAACAGGGGTGAGTATGAAACATACTCAGTAAGTAATCTTAGCTTCATTTAGATAAGATGATGTGCAAGGGAAAAATTTGAATAAGCACGAGGACTTGTTTAACTCCTTTCTCCCTATGGCACCAGACTATGCCAGTACAAACATAATCATTCAATTCACACAGAATTCTAACCACACATGTTTATACTCTTAATTCAGCACACAGTAACACTTAGATCGTACAAATCAATCAATATAGCACACAACCGCATTAAGATTGCACAGAGCAATTCAATATCCACAGAGGATAGTACACAGCAATTACGAACCACAAAGGCTCAATTATCCCCATGGGATTGATCACACAGATTATATTCTCATAAAATAATCTTACATACAGGAATACAAATCATATATATTTCATATCATTATATGAATGCAAATCTATGCAATGTTAGTGCTAATGCCAATCGACACAGGATGACCTCGAGTTTTTATCCACCGTAGCACACAACAATGAAATTCCTCTATCGTACACAACAGAGGATACCTCTGTACCACATATGAGAGGTTTTTGACCGCACACAGCTCAGTCCAGGACAGCAGACAACACGTCTTTTATCCAAACAGGATATCATAGCCACACAAGCATAGTGACATATAGATGATTATGAAATACATGAATGTATGAATGACATTCGTTTCAATACATAGTACAACTCACACAGAATAGTTAGTACAAACATATTGAATATCCATGCAGGATCGTATAAAACATACCACAAAGGTATACACTACCACACAGGCATAAAATATCAATTTATTTATAGGCACATATCTATAAAACATAGTATTACATTCAATCACAAAGATTCTTAATTTATTTATATTCTTTCTTATTTGAAATAATCATACAAATGCGTAAATACACTTATAGGTAAGCGTAGATATACTTACTTTGAAGTACGTTCAAAACTCGACAAGAACACTACTACCTCAATAACGCACCACTATTTACATTGATTCTACCTTTAGAATCATTAAAACATAAACATAAACCAAATCTCAACCATTTAGCAACTTTTCTCCATTAACAACTCTTCTTAATGCAACCAATTTCTGTTTTCCAGCATCTATTCAGTTTCTAAGCATTAACTAATCTTAATCTAGTAATCTATCCTTTATTAACTCAAGATTTCTAAAAAATTCCAAAAATTTGAATTTGCTCAATCTTGTCCAAATCATGTGATTTTTGGTTTCTTGTTCATAGATTCATGAACAACAGTAAAAACTCATCAAAACCATACCACATACACCTAGTTTCACATCAATTTCAGTTCAAACTAAAGATTCTTACCTTTATATAAGCTAATGAAGAAAACACTTTATTTAAGGATGATTTTAGGATGAATCCACTGTAATTCATGCGTTTGTAGCAAGATTTGATGGTTAGAAAGCCTTAAGATGATGTTTGGATGTTGAGAGAATGTTTAAGAAGTGTTTAGAAGGTTTTTGAGTCGGTTTGAAATGTTTTCAGCCTTTTTAAAACCTATTTTGACTCCTGATAACGTACGTTAGTGTTTAAAATAATGTACATTAATCTGGAAATCAATCTACAC
>CANYCX012057656.1:0-11450 GCA_948193385.1 Breynia disticha f. nivosa | reverse complement strand
ATTCTTTTGCTTAATCGAAGGACAAGAGATGTGATAAGATCATCCATTCACTTAATTATATTAATTAGATTCCATTATTGGTGACTTCATCAAATTTGTCCTTCATTTCTCCTCATTCCAACCCAATTACCTTTTAATTACTCCATCTTAATTTAGCTCCACAGTTTTATCTCTAATCACGTATTTAATCTTTGTTTGCAGGGAAAAGTCAGATACTGAAACCTATCTTAATCTTCTTGTTGATTGCTGTTTATTATAGTTTATACTACCAAAGAGTTGTTCTTTTCATGAAAATTTCTATGAACCCACAAAAAGTCTCAATGAATTTAGGTTAATTAATGTTTGGTCTCAAACATACAAACAATTCCAGAAAATTATGACAATTTCCCATATTTTATAAAGTGGATTGTGATTAGAAAATGGACGAAGAACTTTAGGGTTGTAATTGAGCTGAACTCAAACGAATTTTTATTGAATTTGAACTCGACTAGTTTGCAAGCAGTCTAGTTCGTTTACACTCGTAAGAAGAATATTTTTGAAGTTAATTTGTATACATTTTTTCAACCTATTACTAAAATGTACTAAAATTGCATAACAATTATTAGTACGAATTGAGATGACTGAAAAGCTGGCCAATTCTAGATACAATATAAGTGAATTGTTCACCAAGTCCGTCATAGCTATTTAATTTCTGGCTCTCTCTCCCTAATATAAAAACTATCAGAAGAAAACAATTGGCCAATTTGTGACTTATAAAATCAATAATATTAAAAAAATCAATATTGTAGACTACATTGAAGCAATGTGATATATATATTTGACATTTTCTGTAATACTTGCTTAGCTAGTTGTTAATATATATTATTTATATCATTCTACTATGACTTTCAATATGAATAACAATTAATAGATCAGGTAGTTTATATATATAATATTAATTTCCACCTCTGACTTCCATTAACCATGGCAACTTTCGTGCTTCTCCTTCCACTCCCTCCTTCCCCATTCCAATCCAATTTTTTAGTGCTTCAAACTACATTTGCATGGAATCGAAACTTCTCCATTATCTTCCTTTTATTGCTCTCTCCTGACAAAGTGCCAACATATACTTTTTCAGCAAGGCAACGCATATGCATGGCAATGCTTATTAATTATTATATGTTTTTATGGCAACAGAAAAAGAGAGAAAAGTTGATTATACGAATCTGCTAAGTGAATCTGCAGGCAGTGGAGCTTGTGATCCCAAAAATGTCCAATGGAATGTATTTCACATGTTGTCTTTGAATCACCATTCAATTACATTGCTTACTCGTCGTGTTGCATTAACTCTACATTTAGTTTGCCTGTCACAAGTTATTCATATTGACTAATTATTTTTTGTCATTATTTGAGATGGAAATGTGATGCATATCATAGTCTGACTGTTATTATACTCAGATGGTTATTCTCCAACAAAAATATTAAACTATGAACACTAACCCACTAACCTTAGCACTGGACGGTTGGAACACTAACCCACTAACCTCCGGACTTGGCCGCCTTCCTTCAGCCGCCGCCGGAGTATCGCCCGCCACACGTGATGTTGCGTCAACAATCACAGTAGCTAAACCCCACAACAGTAAGTATTTACAACCTCATTTTATTTTTTGTTTTCTTTTGAAAATGCAGTGATGATAATAGTATAAAATGTTTTATGATTGAATTGAGATGTATAAAATATATAGTTGATTTATGTGTTTAGTTTATGAAATGTTCATTGTGACATATTATCAAAAATTTTGTCTGCATAAAATTTTGTTTAATTTTGATATAATAATAACTATGTGATGTTTTATGAATAGATTTTGTGATTATTTAGGTGTAAATTGTGTTGTATAGATAAAATTGACTTGATTTATTACTTTCATAGAATTTAAAGTGTTAGTGTATATTTTATTATAGAAAAATTATATTGAAGTTTTACAAAATGTGACATAGAAAATGTAACGCTATTTTTTGTTTGTTCATTATTTTTTGATTAAAATGTAAGGCTCCGTTTATTTGAAAGAATTCATTTTTTAGGAAAATATTTTTCTGATTTTTCAACGTTTGTTATAAACAGAAAATAAGTCAACAAAATTTTAATTTAAAAATTAATAAAAAATAATAATTATTTTTAACATATTTCTAAAGAAAATATTTCTCTTATCTAAAATATAAAATTATATTTTTATTTACATTTTTAAATATTTGAATATGAAATACTAGAAAATATGATTTCGGAAAATAAGATTCTAACACATGGAAAATATTTTCCACAGAAAATCAATTTCCGCCAAACAAACGCAAAGGTAAGTGTCTATTACGAATTAGTTACTTTTAAAATGCAGAATTACATTTTCTATGTCCCAATGAAAACTTATATTTTCTAACAACATTATATAAACCTATGCCGCGACATTGTTGGCTTGTCGAAAGACCAGAACGTCATTATGTCGATGCACTTACCAAAGAAAATTTCTGGTTCTGTTACTATATGTGTAAATATATATTAGAACAAAATTAAAGGATAATAATAACAATAATTAATAAACTGTGTTTTATTTTCTACTAATAATGACAAAACATTTGTCGTCCAAAAAAATCCGACGTTTCTTCACGGCCGGTTGGAGTGGCAGTCAGAAAAATTAATTTAATGATGGACATGCACGGTCAAGATGATTATGACGTTAAATTACTTATATTAATACTTTTCTTCAATATAATAATACTCTCTCCGTTCCATGTTAGGTGTCAATTTTTTATTTATAATACATTTTAAGAAATCTCATTTGGGATTCGTTTGCTTGATGTAAAATGATTTTTTTAAAAAAATATTTGTCAATAGAAAATAAATTCCAAAATTTTATTTTTCAGAATTTTAGTTTTTAGTGTTTGACAACCGCATAAAAATTTATTCAAACACACAGCCACCACACTCTCCTCTCCCCCAGCAGGCCAGCCGCCACTCTCCTCCCCCCAGCCTCCACCACGCAGCCTCCTCCTCCCCTCACCGAAGCCCCATCTACCTCCTCAAAGCAGCCCACAACCCGTCTCTTGTCTTCCCGCAACTGACTTGTCTTCCAACAGCTCCTACACAACGCCTCCCCCCGCCACACGCAGCGACTCCCCCGCCACCTGCAGCCTTCTCCTCCCCACGCAACGCCTCCCCCGCCACTTGCAGCACCTCCTTCCTCCACACTCGCACACAGCAGCAGCCACCATTCTTCCTACAGCCCCATTCCACCTTGTGGGCTAAACGTTGATTTCATCTCTCACTTTCTGTAATGTTCAAACTTTGATTTTGTGTTTTTTTTTGGATTCTAGCTAGATATGTAATTCTTTTGATCTCTGGCTTTTATCTATCTAAAGCTGTTCTTTTTCCTCTTCTTTGATTCTTCTGGTTTAGTGGTTTACCATATTTTTTGTTTACAATTACGATTACAGCAGTCTGATTGTGGGTGATATATTTTCATCTCTGTTTCTAAGTTATTAGCTGCTTCAGAATTCATTTAGAGTGTGTTTGGTATTGCTGTTTGTAAAAACTATAACAGTTTTTTGCCACCAAAAACAATTTTGCGTGCTTGGTAAAACTAAAATGTTGTTTTTGTTAAAAGTACTGTTGCTAAAAGGCTGTTTTTTTTAGAAAAGTTAGTATTTGATGCTTTCTTAAAGCTGATTAAATCATAATTCTTTTTTTTTTAAACAAAATATATTTTTTTAATTTTAAATTAATTTTTATAAAATCTAATATATTTTAATATATGATTTTATGATAAAAAAATTTAATTTAAAATATTAATCATTATTTTTAAAATAAAAACAAATATTATTTAAAAAAATTAAAATTAATTTTAATATTTTCTTTCTAATTTATATTTTTAACATTTAAATAATTTAAAAGAATATTTTTTTATCATAATTTTAAATATTTTTATAGTTAAGAGTAATTTTTACATAATACGTTACCAAACAGTTTTCTGATTTTTCTAACAGCAATTTTAGAAACAACACTTTTTACAACAGTAACAACAGTTTTCAACAACAATATCAAACAGACCCTTAATATTTGGCGTAAAGGACGAGTTTTTAAAACGGTTTAGCTTCTGAAACGTGAAATCCCACGCTGGTTCTTCATCATGTGGAGAAAACAAAGATAGTTTGGTGAATCGAAAACCAGATTAGAAGTAAACAGAGTTTCCTCTGAATTTCTGAATTTTGAGTTTGTGTTGAGACTTATAACTTTTTTATGTTGTTTAAATTTATTTCACTTTTATTCGTGTCATGTCGATTGTGTCGGGTAATTATATAATAATCGTGTCGGATCGGGTCGTGTCACTATTTGAACATCTAATAAACAGGTTCACGTGTCAATAGATAATTAAATAATAATCGTGTTAAACGTGTCGTTTCGTGTCAACACGTATAATAAACAGGTCGTGTACGTGTTTGTCATATTGACCCGTTTATTAATCGTGTCGTGTTCGTGTCGCGTGTAAACGTATCAACAGAGTATGTTGACATGACACGTACACGACACATCGACAAATTTTGACAGCTCTAGTTGAGAGAGATGGGTGGATTGTAAGAAGAAGATGAAGCAAAGTCTAAACGACATCGTTGAAGGCTTGAAGTTGATTATGTGGGACTGGTTCTTTTCTTAAAAATGGCAAAACCCATGTGCTGCTTTTATTAATAAAGTAAATGAAGTTGGATATTAATAAAGTAAATGAAGTTGGATGAGAAGACAAGATTTTGTGTTGAACGATGTAGAGTATAATTATTGTTTTTTTATTATTTCTTGAAAGGAGTATTTTTAGGCATATTTGCATTGGTGTTTTGCATTTTGAGCTTTTTTATAGTTCTATTTTTTTATATTTGAGTAGAAAATAATAATATGATTCTGAATTAAAGTTGTATATTTGTGTTTTTAATTTGTTCTATTCTCAAACATGCAAATAATAATGATAGTTATTTTTATTTTATGTTTATAATTACAGTTTTTAGCATAAATTTTGAATTAAATTATCGTTCCTATATATACAATATCTGCTATGATAATTTTTGTCTCATTTTTCCACTGATTTGTTTAGGATCGATAATTAGTTCTATGTATTGATAAAAGTCAATGGATTACTATATGTGGTTTTAGATATTTGTTAGGCTGCTTGTAGAATGAGTATTTTTCTTCTTTTTTATGCAATTATTATTCTTCTCGTAAAATTTAGTTGGATGAGATAAAATACTAGTATCGTAACTTTGGCACTGGATTTTGTATTTGTTGTGATGGAATTATTTTTGTGTTTTTAGAAATATAATTGATAAAGAATTTAGTATTTGAATCAACTTACAAAACATTTGATTCTTGGCCATATCTTTTCATGTGAGTGCTTTCCACTTTTAATTCAAACCGATTTGTTATCAAGCAAAAGAGTTTCATTTTTTTTTTATAATTATTTACTTAGGTCTTCCCCAAAATTTCAATATGATTGAAATATAGTGATAATTTGTGATTGTTTGTACGTGTGTATTTATCAATTTTTAATTAAAATGTTGTCCCCTTAATTAATTTTATGATTCCGTCTTTACGTGTGTATTTATCGAATCTTTTTAGTTAAAATATCGCCCCACCTTAATTAATTTTCTGGTTCCGTCCCTGGTTTCTATACTGTCCCTTTATATTCCATCTACTACACAAGAATTAAGCACTAATATTGACAAAAATAATTCTATATAATTTATTGTTCTATTTATCGTGTGCTATGCTTCTAGATTTACTTTTAATGGCTTTATATTATGGACTTTAATGCAGCCATGTTAGATATTCTTTACAAAGAAACCAGATGATTATCCTTGAGAAATTAGTACAATGGTGAATGATAAAAAGCTAATTAAGTAGATTAAAAGAGTCCTCATTAATCAGTTAATAACTAGTTTCTATGCTAATTCTCTACGCTTGATATTCCACTCTCTCCTGATTGTCCATAGATGGCTTTGAGCAAAGCTTGAGTGATATCTTTTATACCTGGATAATCAGCATCATCATGTTGTTGATTATCTGCTACAAGAATGGTTTCCATGGAAAAATATGACTTGCATGATACTTTAGCATGTAAAACTGTAAGATTCATTTCTTCAAAGACCTCCAAGATTTGTACCAGATAATTTTCTTTATTCTTCTCACAAACTACCCTTACTACAAACCCTTTTCCTGCCTTCTCCACCTTCACTTCCACCTGAAAGTTAATATAAAAACATGGATTTATTATTTTTAAAAGAAGGGAGTGCAGAAGTGTAAGGAAAACAAAGAACCATGTATTACCTTGGGTAAGTGAAGCTGGTCCATGAGGGGTAAACATGATTTTTTGATCTCAGACAAGCAAGAAAGTTCTCTTTTGATAGACTCCAACTTGAGTTTGAGTAAGTAAATGTAGAGAAGTGCATCCTTGATGATGCAGTTCTTCTTCACCTTCAAACATACAAAAGAATCAGTGATGTTGAAGTGTCAATGAAACTATTGTTTAAGGAAGAGACAGTAGTGAAGAAGCATTACCGATTTGGAGCCACTGATTGTTCTTAAAATGTGAAGCTTTCTACTCAATGCCACTCTTCTTTGCAACCTGTTTGAGACCATATTTCTCTATCTATGATATCTCTATCTGTTTAATAACTGAGTTTGTGTGAGAAGCAAGTTGGCTTTTATAGAATGAGAATGATATGAAGGGAATGAGAGGATGTAGTAGATTCGTATTGGGATCTTGGATTACTAATTTTCAAATTATTTCGTTGAAATTCTTACATACAACCCACCACTCTTGTCTCTATTGGTTCAGTAAAACGTAGCGATGGTAAGAATAAAGCTAGTATTCTTGATTCCTTGTTGACTGGGAATGGATGTGGGAAAAACAAAATGGTTCAGTAAAATGCAGAGATGGTAAGAGTCAGCTGATTCAGTACTGATTGAGAACAACTCACGATTCTGAGCAGGCAGGGGTACAGTGTGTTCACGGGCCTCTCGTTTGGTTTCGGATTGTCTCCCATATTTGGCAGTGGCCGCAGGTCACATGCTCCGACACACTATAAGCTGCTTACAATGTTTTGTTGCTTGCGGTTCTTTTCACTTTCATGTATGCCAACTCCTCACTAAAGCCTCTCAGTTCAAACAAATCCACCTGCTCCCTGCCCAACTTGCTCACTTTATGTCCACTCACGTCACAATCTTTTTCTTGGTTTTCCCTTATGTTGGTTGAATTGAGTTTTTTTGGACAGATTTAAAGTCACATACATATAAATTTAGTTAAATATACTAATTAGATAATATAGTTTAGGATTAAATGACGAAGATTTTGTTGGTGTATTGGTGTAAATCTATATGTAGTGACTATCAATAGAATAATTTATTTATATGTGGACATAAATCGCGTTGACTTAACTACGTAAAAGGATCATAAGATATAGGATTAAGATTATTGAACTTTGGATTCAGATTATTGTTGCTCTTTTAGTGGAAATTTTGTTGGCAGTATTTAGTTAGGAAGATTAAGATAATTGCTTAATGACTCTTCGTAGGTTTTATCTGTTTTTCATTCGATGTTTTCAATGTCGAATTTACTTTCGTGTGACAATTCTTGGTAGTGCTACTGTAAGTTATGACCTTTGGAAAAGAAAGATTTGATTGAATAAGATATAGGATTCATGGGATAACTGACTTAAGTGATTATTCAGTAAGGATTTATGTTGTTTGAGAGAATAAATCTTTTGTATGCATGTATAAATTACGAGTGTTAAGTATTTTAACACTTGGTACCGGTCATTTCGTCTTTGGTGGGATAAATTTCTTGTATGATGTGCTTTCAGGTGGACCGGAGCTCGAATAGGAGGTTTTCGATGGAAGTCCAAATGATTGAAGACGGATCAAAATCTGAGGCGGCTCCGTTGCCTCCAAAGCCAAAGTTTGAACCTCTTAAGGCTCATGAGATATCTGATGGCCAGGTTCAACTTAGGAAGGTTTCTGTTCCTCCACACCGTTATACACCATTGAAGAAAGCATGGATGGAAATCTACACACCAATATATGAGCAGATGAAGATTGATATCCGTATGAATCTCAAGGCTAGGAAGGTAGAATTGAAAACAAGGTTGGACACACCGGATATCAGTAGCCTGCAGAAATGTGCTGATTTTGTGCAAGCTTTCATGCTTGGCTTCGATGTGATAGATGCCATTGCGCTTTTACGAATGGATGAGCTATACGTGGAGTCTTTTGAAATCAAGGATGTGAAAACACTCCGAGGAGAGCACTTATCACGTGCCATTGGAAGGTTGTCAGGGAAGGGTGGGAAAACGAAATTTGCCATTGAGAATGCAACAAAGACGAGAATTGTGATTGCAGATACTAAGATTCACATTTTGGGTTCCTTTCAAAACATTAAAATTGCCAGGGATTCCCTCTGTAGTCTCATTTTGGGTTCCCCTGCAGGAAAGGTATATTCAAAACTCAGGCAAGTTTCTGCCAGATTAGCAGAGAGGTTTTAGCCTTTTTGACAGGGAAACGATACTGATACAATTTTATACGTCGTCGTGCCTTGGAGTTAATTATTCGATGTTTTGAATGTCTGTTTGCTGGGTTTTAATTGAGTACTCAATTCTTTCTGAATCTTTCTTACTCCTCTTCTAGTTCTCTTCTTCTTAGTCTTCTCTCAGCCATATCTTTAATCTTGATCTTGTTAAAGGCAAATCAATTGGTTATCCGTCTTGAGGAGCAGATATATAAGGTCCCTATTATATTCATCCTGACTTGTAACTTGAGACAGCCTGCCAAATTATATTACAGGGAATAGAGCTTTAATTGATTCTAGACAAAATTATAATTTAAGTAATGTTAGCATTGTTACAGGAGTTTTTAATTACGTTTGTTGAATGGAGATAGCAAATGCATGCTAAAATCCTGCATTTCAACAACAGAACATGGAAGGCTCGACTCTATCAAACAACATCGTTGAGTTATCGTAGTTACATTTTTGACAGTATATGAACGTTAATTATGCTGAAACAAACTTTGCATGTGACGTTAAACGATAATTTAGACAAATATTTCCATGGTGAACAGTGGCAAACAGTCGAAATTCGTTTTCATATGAAGTTAGACGTAAAAAACTTTCAATGAATTTTGTCGGAATTTTTGACGAAAATCATCAGTGTTATTTCCAACGCCCGACGATTCTTTTCCAACAAATTTCCACATAAATTTTATTTTTCCGACAATTTTTGTTGGTTTCGAAAAAATCCAATTTTATTGTTGTGTTACATAATATGAACTCGAACGTAAAATTACCGACTGTTATGCAATCTTAAAAAACTTTCCAAATATAGAAATATTGATTTCTACCGACACACGTCATTTCTGGAGTGGATGTAATATGTTGGCCTTTGACGGCTCTGAAGGGAAATATTAATGGCACAGAAGGCAACTCATAAATTAATGGAACATGCTTGGAATGATCCAATGTAGAGAATCTTGGACAGGACAGCCTATAATATTTCCTTTTCTTCTCTCTTTTAACCAATTTGATCTATCATTGCAACAGAAGCAGACATTTTGAATACATTCTGACAGCTACCTTTCCTCCTTCATTACAAACAGATTTCGAATGCAATCATCTTTTATTTGATTGTCACTAATTGTTTTTTAAGATCTAATCCTTCTTTTTCTTTCACTTCTTTTATGTTAAGTCTCACTTGTCTACTCAGATTTTATTCCAAAATCCGTGCTTTCGTTACTGGCCAGCTGCTGTTTATATGTCGCCATCTCAACTTAAGTTTTGCTGTAATTTCTCAGAACTGTTCTATTAATTGTTTTTATTCATGAATAATATTAATTAACCACTCTCTCATTATCGTCAATCTTACTGTCCAACAGATTACTTCCTAGAAATTAGTTTTGCATGTAATAAAAATGATTTTTTTTAAAATATTAGCATTAATTAATAATTATATATTTATATTAGCCAATAATTCACTCGCACTAGAAAAAGAAATAATTAGAGTAAAATGAATTTTGGCATAAAATAAAAAATAAGACGCTATAACAGATTAACGTCAAAATTTATAATATCCAAGACTTTCTTGTTAAAAAGTATCTCTCTAAATATATTTAGCATCAAAATTTAACGGTAACCCTCGAGTTAGACTCCATTTGCGGACCAATTAATTAATAAGGGGATAAGGTTTATTTTCGAGTCTAACGTTTTGTTTAAAGTATAATATTGAGTTCAATTTTTTTTTGTTCAATTTGATGTCTAACGTTTTCATTGTAGCTCAATTAAGGTGTTGATTAGTACACTAATAAATAGAAGTTTATGTGTTACTAATGGCATTACATTAGAGTTACATTGGAACATTAAATTGTAATCTTTGACATCATCAGTTCAAAACAACATCATTTTATTATGATAACTGAGATTAAATTATCCAAAATAACTTAAATACTAAAACAAATCTAAATTTTTTACGAAAATTTTCTTTTTTTTTGCCAAACCCACAAAGACGGTTCCTTTTGAGTAACAGCTGCCGAAAACAACTTTATTTCAATATTAAATTATCAATTCTGCCACTAAAAATGAGAATCTATCATATTTTACAAACCAAAGACCCTAATTTAAACTATAGTGAAAACATTAAGTATCGAATTGAACAAAAAAAAATTGAACATAATATTATACTTTGAACAAAATATTAAGTCCGGAATTGAACCTTATTCCAATTATTAAAGTACTAATACACACAATGAGGACATTCTGGTGAAATATATAGAGGTATAATATATGGATTGCATTTTTTTTAAAAGGACATTCGAATGAAATATAGCGAATAAAGTGACTGGAAGATCTGAACCACGCATTGTACTTCATAGGATTTTTTTTTTATCTAGCCCCGGTATCCTCGACCCACTGGGCCGAGACTAATCCGGTTCGGGAACGAGTTTGGAGTTAAGGATCATTTCCCTCCCAAACGACATTGCGGGGGATCGAACCGTGGTCCGCCCTACCAAGTTCAGCCCTAATTTCCACTGAAGTCGTTGGTTGTACTTCATAGCATTGTACTGCGTATATGCTTCTTTGAAGATTGTATAAATAGCGTTCATTCGAGCCACTTTCTTATCCTGGTAGTACAACAACTACAAGAAGAAGAAGTCTAATGGGTGAGTTTGGATTGCAGTTGGAATTACTGGGCAAAATCTCTATTGGCAGGCTGCAACTTAGACGTGCCCTACTTCCGGCATTTTCTTAGAGTGCCCTCCTGCCAAAGGAGATTTGCCCGGCAATTCTTCTGCAGTGGTAATGATACGAACATTAGTCCCGGTTAGCTTCCATTCTTGAATGTTCATGAGGTTAAACACTCTTCTCTTTATTTCATATTTATCAGTCTTCTAT
>CANYCX012057628.1:0-34857 GCA_948193385.1 Breynia disticha f. nivosa | reverse complement strand
TACGAAAGTTATTGTCAGAACGACTTCGATTAATTGTAAAGATGGCACAATATACAGCATGAAGTTGTTCAAAACATACCTTTTTCCATACACTGGAAACATGGTGAACAACAATGATAAAACAATTCATAAGACAAGTAGAAACCAACGGAATAAGAAAAATTCCCGAGATGGTATTTGTTAACACCTAAAAAAGAATCACCTCTTGGTTAACAAAATTGGTTGTGTATAGATTAAGAACGCTTGGATTTGTTTTTCTTGGTTTGTTCTCCTGGTGCTGCAATATATTCTTCAACATTAACGTTTTCGGCAGACTTCAGCTTCCCAAATTCCTTGGCCTTTTCCTGCAAAACAAGCAGCAACATACGACATCAACACGCACACGTAATGCAGATGGCTTTCGATTTTCATCCCTCAGAAGTGTTATGAGAAGATTATTTTGGTACCTTTAGTGACAAGGCCATTGCAGCCACGTCCTCGGTTTTAGCCTCAAATTTACCAGTATCTTGGTTTGTAGGTTCCTGCAATGGCCAAATTTATTTCATTAAAGCTTAAATAAAAAATTTCAGGAATTGAAAGAAATTATGCATAACAGCCTCAGATTATAACCTTGGGAGGAATAAATGCTTCTTGTCGTTTTCTTTTATTTTCAGCTGTTTTCTCCGCTTGTTTCTCTTGCTTTGCTCGCCATTTATTTGATTGTTTCTTTTCTTTACTCAAAAAGTATTCACCAGCCTCCAGGAGTATATCTTCCTCCATAAATAGAAAACATTGCATTTGAGTATATAAATTCATATAAATAACAAGGATAAAAAGCTCAAAAGACGACTATGGAATATCAATTCAACAACTCAGGCTCTGCATTGTATGCTCGTTTCTTCAGAGAACAGAAACAACCATCTCACCTTACTAGGTTGCTGAGGAGGAGGGAAGGGTGTGTATGGCTTCTTTTCTTTGCTGTTGACCTTCTTTTGTTTGACATTTTTCTGAAAAGTTGAAGAAGCAATTCAAAAATTCAGCATAAAAGATATTGAGAACAAATTCAGACCAATGCAACTAACATTATGTTGAATATACAAGCGATTAGGAAAATGTCATACTTCTTAAACTTCGGAAGGAATCTATCCCAGCTCTCATTCTGAAGCTCAGGATTCTTTTCGAGTTCTTTCTTCATCATAAGAGTCTACATAACAGAGAGGAAAGTAGAGGAGCATTTAGAGATGATACAGAGCAAATGGTAGACTTTTATTAGATCCACAAACACAGAGAAGCAATAAATCCGAAGAGTGTGCACCTTGATATTATAAACGGGATGCATTTTATTGAGCATGCACTCCTCCACAATCCGCCTTACTTGCTTCAAACCCTTAAATGAGCCCATAGCAGCGTTCCCTATTTGATTTCAAGGAAAAATTTTGGGCCCTCTCTCTCGATTCAAGTTTCACTAATAACAATTTCAAAATTTCTCCAGAAAAATATAAACTAAGAAGTTTAGCAATAACCTGAACTAGAATATAACATCCCGTCAATATTTCAAGCGCCTGCACCAAATACATTTTAGACGATAAGACATGAAAAGAGATTAGATTCAAGAACAAATTGTTATGACAAACAGGAGAGGATTAATCAGAAAGTATGAGACAGATTTTAAATCAGTACCAACCTTCAAGGTGGAAGAATTCGGTCCCACAAGATGTTGTCTTCATTTAACAAATTTTTCCTGGAAACGATTATAAGGGAACAAATTATGCAATCTGGACCATTGCAAGAGATAAACAATACTAGCACTGTTTTGGATCATTAAAGTGTGAAATATTATTCATTCCATTCCACAATATAGATTCTACAGATAATTACGACTTGTACACATTAAATTCAACAATCGTAAGAGACAACTTTGGCAACTCAACAATAAAACCTCCTATCTAAAGCCACCACATCTTTACACAACTAAACAGAACAGAATTCCACGGTCCAAGCAAAAACAGACGATATTACCTTGTTGCGCACCAAGCTGATAATCTTGATAATATCACATTGCACTTCATCGTCCAAGATTTTAATTGCCTATACCAAGCAAAATAATCAATCCCACAGATTCAACACCATCACCACAAAACGATAACAAGTGCCAACACAAACTAACATAGAATAAAACAATACCTGAGGCGCAGGAACATTCCGTGACAATAGTTTAATCAAGTCCCTAGCTTTAACAATTATGTAAGGGTCCCTAGTCTTTCTCGTCGTCGAAACAGTCATACATCCCTCGACCTACACCATTCATTCATCCATTCAACATTTATGCTCACAAAATTCACAACTAAACCAACTAATGAAAAGTTCCAGCAAGTACTAAATTAAAAAGCTAAACTAACAATATAACTGTATCTTAATTCTCTCGTGCACTAAAAATCGAGAGTTCAACAAAGAAACTAACCAAATTAAGCTCACAAGCAATTCCAAACTCATTCAAAGCAGACCTCACGCTTGGCCACACTCCTTGCAAATATTTCTCTGCCAACAACACAAAAATAATCTGTTAACAACACAATTCATCTGCTCCAAAGAATTCATCTTTATTCTAATAAACCAATAAAGTGCATCACTATGTACACAAATTCGCCACTTCAGACTAAATCAAATGGCTAAATATGCGAGCGTCATTGACATAATGTCTCGGCTTCAAGTCTAGTAAACTAAAAACACTCTTTAACTCATTGATAATAGAGCCAATTTTGAAGTACCAATACCTCTATACTGAGGAAAAAGAGTTGAAAAGAAGCTAACATCAAGCAAACCACTTTCATTCCAAGAAGGGTCAAATTTTTTTATCTTCCAATGGTCTATGTTGGGGTCTTCATCCCATGGTTTAGGCTTGTCATTTTTGCCTTTGTGCTTTTTTTCTTGCTGCTGATGTTAGCTCTATCTCTCCTGTCTCTGTTACTTCCATTGTTTAGCTGGTGTGGTGAGTTGCAGTTGGTTTAGGAGACAATGGTGGCCTTGAAGATAGGGTTTTGGGGTCTGGTAGGCGTTGTAAAGTAGTGATTTGTTGGGGGTTGCGGTTGAAAAAGGCTAGTTTTTATTAAGAGTTAATTGTGTTTTTGGTTGCTGAAAATTTTAAATGTTTCGTTATAGTCCTTAGACTTTATTTTGTTTTATTATAGCTACATAACTTTTTTTTTAATTTTAAGAAAGATGTCGGACTAACCTAAGCACTAAGGGCAGGAAGTCTCAAAGAGATTTGGCAAATCAGCACGTCAAAGCCTGTATGCCCCCTTAGCGCCGCTGCGGAGTCGGGGATCTCATCCCTCGCCCTTTGTGTGCTGGTTGACCCCTTCACCGCTGAATCCACAGAAAAAGTATTATAGCTGCATAACTTTGATGTCATATTAGCGTGTAATGTTAACTTGTTAAGTCATATTCCATGTTTGAAATCATGAGATACCATTTGGAATAAAGAATGTTCATATAAGCTTTTTGTTCTAAAAGTTTGTAATCATATCGAATATTTAAATTAAAAATTATATTTACAGTTAGTGAAATTTGATGCGAAATATTCTAATTATTAAAAGTTATAAGAATTATATTATGTTCAGAAACTTAAATGCTCCAAACAAGTTCAATAGCAAAAACAAGCATGTCTAATATTTTTTTGCATTTATATGATTTAGCAAAATACTCATACAAAGAATTTTATCTAAATTAGACATATGATTTTCTCTTGTCAATATTTAATTCCGAAGTTAATGTCAATTCGTTTAACATATATTGAATAAGTCATTTTACTATATGGGATCCATTATTATAAACTTTTCAAAATACGTAAAATTATGAGGACTTGTTTGGTTCAACTTTGCAGAAAATTAATTTTTTAAAAGGTATTTTCTAAGAGGTAACATCCTAAGAAATAATGTATAAATTTATTGGTTCATAATATAATTTTTTTTAAGTGTATTTTATTGTATTTAGTTGATAATAGTACTCTCTAAACATATTTTTTTTTTTTTTTTGAAAATCTCTACTTTCTCCCTTAAAATATAATACTCCATTGAAACAAAATAAAGTATAGGGACTATTCCATAACATTTAAAAAGTCACATGACTAATGATGCAAATCGCTTATAAAGTACTCTCATTTCAACCTTCTCCATAAAGCAGCAACAAAAATGGAGCGCAAAGACAATCAAACACCACAAGGTACAGTACAGTTCAATTACTATTTCATAAATTCCATAAATTACGAAATTTTACAACTCAAAGTTTCGAACTTTGCAGGAGAAACCAGTCGGGTATTGATTGAATTCTTAGAGGTAGCAATAACTGCAGTTGTTTATCTAAACAGAGTTTACCCTTCTGGTAATAAACAAATTGAAGTTAAATTTTTGTAAATTTTTAATCTTTTTTGGTGTATGAAATTTGTTTTGTTGTTATTTTTTGGAATTGAGAATATATTTGTTGTGTTTGAATGTAAGGGGCATTTGAGAGGAGAAGGTATATGAATGTTGTAGTGCAAAGAGCTAAAAATCCTCAGCTTAGGGAATATATACACAATACTGTTTCTGGGCTTCTTCCTTTTGTTCAAAAGGTTGTTTCTTTATCTTACTTGTGGTTTGTTTTGCATGAAAATTGTTTGTGTTTTGTGTGTGGTATGGTTTGCATTAGAATTTACTTGTGTGCCTGAAATGTGGTGTTATTTGCATTAGGTAGTTGCATTAGAAATCATTTATGTGTTCTTTATACTTTCTGGGATTTTTGTTGTTCATTAAAGAGCTTCGTTGGCTTTTGTTCAAATCTTCCGTTGTGATTGTTGCTTGGAACTAAATGTTTGGTATCATACATCGAGGGTATCCTAGTTTTGAGTTGCCTTCTTGAGAGAAGGAGATTGTAAAGAGAGATTGAAATTGAAATGTAAGTTGAGTGATACGGAATTTTATGAATAAGAACTTACTATTTTTCATCACCAACATTTTCTCTAGCTTTTGTTGCATGATCTTATGGCCTTTTTATCTTTTTTTATTTTGTGTTTTGGCCTTTGGTTCATTCTTGAAGTTCGGTACAGGGGCTGGTGGAGAGAGTAGCAGTGATTTTCTCTAATACTGAAAATGTGCCAGTTGAGAGATTTATTTTTAAGCTCAATGTGAATCAATCTTATAGCTCCAAGGTTGAAGAAGGTGACCTTCAGTTTGCTCTCAGGTCATTCCTAATCAAGCTTCCTTTCTCAGAATCGTTCACAAAGGTTCTTCCCCGAGGTAATGAGGCAAAATGTAACTGAAATAGTTTTTCCAACTATTTGATTTTATACTTCAGTTGGCAATGCTTTCCTTATCAGCATTGAATTACAGGGTTCTCTCTATGCAGATTGCAGGTGGGAGATAACTGCTTATTTTCGCTCTATTCCTGAGGCTAGTACAAGTAAGGATGCTGAGATATGGATCCCAACAGACACGAAGCAGTGGCAGCAGCCTCCATTGATAACCCCTATAAAGTCAATGAGTAGCGAACCTCTAGCTCTTCAACTTTACATGGAGCATCCGAGTTTATCTGAACCAAAATCATAATGTTGTTAAGTTCTAGAGCAGGAATACAGAATTGTAATTTGAAGATGTTTTTACAAGACATTGTAATTTGAACGTGTTCCTGAGTTTAATCCGTAGAGAAGGGTTGCTAGGATTGAGAAAGAAGGGAACTTTTTCGGTCCTTTTGCGTTTAAGATGCGGTTTGCTGCTGGTTTTATTCTGGATGCTAGTTTCCTGGGGGAGCTTGGGAGATGGCAGAGGTTGGAATTTCCTTCTTACTTGAATGCTAGGAGAGTTGATATTGCTGATCCAAAAATGCGCAAGAGTGTGGTAGGAGTTCTTCATGAGCTTCTTAGTTTGACAATGGAGAAACGAATGACATCTGCGTAGTTGGATGCCTTTCATTCTGAGCTTTTTGCCCATCTAAACCCTGCTTTGGTTGGTAAAACATCATGTGATTTTTTATACGACTACAGTAATACTCAAGGATGCTTATGGAGGTTCCAGTTTGATTGATAAATGACCAATGCAATCTTTCACTGATAAGTTCCTGGCGCTTGCTGGTTGTACAGAGAGCAATGCATGTGTTAAGGTGGCGTCCTCACAGTTTTTCACCTGGAATACATAATATATACTCTTGACAGTAGTGGATTAGTTTTAGTTTTGTAGGTTAATTTTGATGACCATGTTGCTAGATTTTCAGATTACTGAAACATTAGTGTTATCTATGTCTGAAAACTTCCTGAGCTTCTGTTTCATGATATATATTGATAGATTGAATGACATGTTTTTCTTCCTAAGAGTGATTAGATAAATTTAAAAGTGAAAGAAATCCAGGTAGTTAATAAGCTTAAGTTATCAAACTTCGATTATTCACAGATCACAGATGGAACTTTTGCTATCTTGAACTGCTTAACAATTTTACTGGATGATGGAAATGCACATTCACTTTTTCAGTTACTCGAGCGAAAGCTAATGAATTCTTCACGAAGTTGTTGATTTTGCACTTTAGATTTTCACATGCTGTAATGTTTATTATTCACTCTGGCACATGAAGAATTCTTTATTATATCCTGCATTATAAGCAAAGTTAAGATTACAGCATCTCAGTTTATCCGAAGTTGAATTTCTAAAGCTTGAAAGCATTATAAATCCGTCAAGTTACTGTTTATAATTCTTTCAGATTTGGTGCTACTTTTGATTTCTTCAACAGGGAAATGATTCACTCTCCACTCAGAAGAGAGAATATCTCGTCAGAGAGATATTGTTCGGCCTTACATATCAGACGAAAAGAGAGAAACTTTTGAGGACGAACTGCAGGAATAAGAACCTATCTTTTATAATGGAGTAGCCAAAAAAAGGTACAAGAATCAATTCTACTGTTATTTCTTTAGCTAATTTCACATAGTGGGAAACACAGAAGTTGCTTTTTCTGCATAATGCAGTACATAGTTGAAGAACACTACCTGGATCATGAATGCGATAGCATAAATGTAAAGTAGTCCTCGCAGGTCCCGTCATGTATCTCAATCATGTTAAAGTATCATGGAAGAGTTCTTCTTTCTGGTAAATTATAATTCTTTCTAGCATCGCGTCTGCATAATTTTTGTTGTTGAGCATCTCTCCAACCCACGAACCAACGACAGGAAGTCTCAAAGAAGACCTAGCGAACCAGCGTGTCAGAACCTGTATGCATGTCTCTCTTTGGACCGCTACAGACACAAGGATCGAACCCGTACTCTCAGTGTATTGTTCAACTGCTTAACTGCTGAACCAACGTACGATAGTGCATCTCTCTCTCCATCCAAGTTGCATAAATCGTCTTGTTTATGGCAATGTGGCCCCATTAGCTTGCTTCTGCCAGCACTACTCATCTTTCTGGAATAGTCAGAAATGCTATTGATGAGAATGTTACAGAAATCTTTTGTGGTGTGGAATATCTTAGCTATTATTTCAGGCACTGATACCATTCTGACCAGAGTCTTTGCCACTATCTTAAAATACTAGAATTATGTTAAAGTTTTCATTGAGATACTATTGATTTTATCATGCTTTTTATCTTTTTTATTGATTGCTATTTGACACTACAACTTTATCCCTTTCTAATCGAACTCATTCACTTTATGGCATAGTTTTTCTGCTCTTTTACTGGAAATCAAGGTGATTTTTAGTACGAGAACGGTTTTCGTTAAGGAATCTTTTGGTTTTACTGAATTTTATAAATTATATAAAATTAAAATTGTTTTTTTACTTAACTAATTAAATGTCAAGATTTATTTTTCACATCATTTAACGATTATAACTATTTGTCTCATTGAATTTTAAACTTTTAGAGATTCGTAGTAAAAGTTTATGAAGAGCTTTATAAATTCAACCATCTTTATGTAGTGGTTAAGCCAACATCGTAGTTCTAAATACGTACGAGGGAATCACCCAAGGCAACAAAGAAAACCTGCAATCCCTCAAACAACATCTATAAGAAATGAACACCTTCGAATGACGAATTTAGTCGGAAAATGTTTAAATTCAGACAACTTTAGTTGGAAGTTTCCTAACAAATTTTGTCGAAAATTTTAAAAATTTCAAAATTCAATAAAAGCTCATAAAAAATTCTCACAACCTGGAAAATCCTTCCAAAAAAAAATTCGTTGAAAATGATAAATTTTCTTGTAGCGAACACTCCAAGTATCTTCATCACCTTACAATAAAATCATAATCTAGACATTAAAATTTCTTAAACATTAAAGAATCAAGTTGTTATGTAATGCAAGTGAATGTAAAAGAGAATGCATTGAATTATACATGCAAAGTGATTAATGGAGAAACCCTACTTCCAGGCTGTGTGATAACATAGTTGGAGATTAGCATGTTTCATGATAACATTGCAGATCAAACTCGAGCCACCTAAGCTTCTGTACAAAACTCAATCAAATCTAAAGCTTATTTGTACATCTTTATACAAATTATGGAACATGTTGATTGAAAGCACACCGACACTTATGTTTCATGCTTTTATAGACAACCTTTTGAGTTAAGTTTTATCTATGAAATGATGGATTAAAAAAAAATTATAAAAAAAAGACGACATTTAAGTTAATTTTTTTATACATATATAAAATAAACGAGCTTACATAGAGATTCTGTCGATGTCTTTTTCGCCGACAATAAGAGATAATATTACAAAAAGAAATGGTACGGTAAGAAGATCGAAAAAACCGTTGAAGAAGATACGAAAGGGAGCGGCCGCTCTTCTAGCCTCTTACATTCTTGCATGTATTTATGTTTGGCAAGATTTTTTCAGAAAAATCACTAAATTATGTGACATGTTATGGTTTTAGTGGCTCTAAAAGGTGTTGGTTCATGGTCATTATCTTCTAAAATCATCATTTTATTAAAATTGGAATTAAATTAGGATGGGTATGATTGATGTTAAGGACAGATTGTGTTGAAAGCAATTTCATTACTATGATAAGAATTAAAGATAAGAGCATAGTTTATACTATAAACTATGGTTGATTTCATAATATTTATTAGTTATCTTTATAAAGTAAGATATGTGGAGAGAATTAAACATTTTATAAGTGGTAATCTTCCTTTCTAACCTAGACGGAATTAAAAGAGACGCCGGAATTGATCGTCTTCTGGTCATATTTATTCCTTTATTCATCTCTCTTTTATCATGTATTTATTCCTTTCATAGTGGATCCTAGTTTTATTTTACAAGGTGTTATTTTCGATAATTTCTTCTGGTACGGTTTGCTTTGTGTTGATTTTTGTTCATGGGATTTTCAAATGAAAGAAAATGAAAATATGAGATTTCAGAAAGACAAAAAATTTCAATGAGAGAGATGATAAGAATTGCTTTTCCATTAACAACCAAATTGAAATAACATAACAGATGGATTTGTAATATGTCAACCGATCATAAATGTTATCCTCCACCAACAATTTTAAAATTAATGAGCTTCTTAATCTTTCAAATATTCTGTTTCACAATAAATGTCATTTAAATTTTTTATCCAAATTAAAAAACATTTAATTTTTAAAGTTGTTGTTTAATTAAATATAATCATTAAATTAAATTTATATTAAAAATATAAAACTATTTATCACGATAGTCACTTAAAAATAATTAATGGAAGTCACAATAAAAGTATTCTCAATTTTTGTTTTCCAAAATCAATATTAACCATCCAAATTGGAATTGATTTTCCCTCCATTTAGTTGAATATAGATTAGACATACCATAATTAATATCTCAATTTAAATAAAAGAGCTAGCTAGTCACGTTCACCTATAAAGAAAATAGTAGGATTTTTAGCATTATCAACATAAAAAAAATAATAAATTAAATTGCATCTAAATATTATATGAAGGCCATATTTAAATTAGGACCATGATAAAGGGTCCAAATTTAAAGACAAATTATATATGGTCCATTATTATTTGTTGGTAGGTCCAAGCACATCCCCCATTTTGTGCATTGTAATGTTTGATGATGGCAACATAGTATGATGTATGTTTCTTGCATATTTATTGGTACAAACAATGTTAGTTGATTCTTTTGGGTTCTTTTAGTCCCAAAAAAGATTTTGTTGTCACAATGACAATTGGTATTATCAAAATTGGAGGAAATTGGTAGACTGATCACTCTGGTTCGATTTTATCGTTCCAACATATTCATAGGTGAACCTGTATTAAAATCGACAGAAAACTGATAAATCGGCCGGTTCAATTAATACTGAAATAGTCTGATTTTAAGTATTACAAAATTAAATAATTTTTAAATATATGTTACTGTTTCGACCGATGAACTAATCATTCAGACTCTTTTTCAGTTCAATCATTGATTTTGTTCTGATAATATTGGTAATAACATACTTAATTTCAGTAAATTTTATTTTTAGCATTACATAACCACTAATTTTTGTAAATTATAATTTTTATTATTACATAAACAATTTCATATTATATAAAATAATTTGTTGTCATCGAAGATTTATCCATTCATCTCCAAGCTCTCAAGTCTTTGTCAAAGAAACAAAAATGATGAAAATTTTTGAAAGAGTGAGTTGATCTTACTTTGTCCTTGATAGGCATCACAATTAGATAGGAATCACTTTATTTAGTTATAATTCAATCCACACTTAATTAACTCCAACCAAAATGTCTCATCAATTTATCCATCCACATGGAAAATCCATTGTCATGTTTCTCCCACTAAACTTAGCTAGGAATAGGCAACATTGATGCATGTGTTAGTGGCTAGCTTTTGGTGGTGGCTAATGAAGACAATAAAGAACAATAATATTTTGGCATCATGTTTTAGACTTTATAGTGCCCTAATTGATAATTTTTTTGAAAGTGAGAGAGAGAGAATAGGAGAGAAATGTAATGCAAGAACAAATGATTGTGCAAGCAATTGAGAAGTTGGGTTAGCAACCACAATCTCTAAGGTCCCATTAATGGAGTGAGTGAGACTTGATGGCCATGGCCACATGGAGATTAAGCTAGTGGGGGAAGATGATGTTTACACTTTCATATCAATATGTCAAACACTCACCAAAAAAAAAAGAAAGGAGAAAGAATAGTTTTAACACTTTCCCATCTTTTATGTATTTCTTTTGTGTTGTTTTATTTTTTAAAAAACAAATAATATAATATATTTTATCTTTAACCTTACTAGATTCACTCAACACCAAAATACATCCAAGCAAAGTAGACTCATGGCAGGTCATTGAAATTCCCACATAAAGGAAAGAAAAGTTCTATATTGTGTAAGATATGATTTCTAGGTGAATAATGGTTTGGTCCCTTCTTTTCTTTTGTAGGTTTAGGATTCTTACCTCTCCCTTGGCAAAAAGCAATCTATTCTACTAATATATCAAGTTTAAAAGACATATTGAAGGAATATTTTTCTTTCAATGTATTGGAATCACAAAGTTGGTTGAATCCCATTAAGCATTAAGATTTTTTGAAGTATGGAACACAATAACTATATGGTATTTGAAGTTATACATCATACACACACTTGTACCAAACGGTGCTTGGTTCAGTAGTGTCTGAGGTTGAACTTGGTAGGGAGGACTGCGGTTCGATCTCCCGCAACGCCGTTTGGGAGGGAAATAAAATCTAACCACCCAGGACCCTCCCCGAACCGAATTAGTCTCGGCCCAGTGGGTCGGGATACCGAAACTCAGACAAAAAAAAATACATCATACACTTGTTGGAAAATGCAAGACTTGGTGGCCTACCTCTGTTGAATTGGCTTGGCTTGTGATAAGTGATATGGTTGTTCATGTGGGGTCTTCAAGTTAAGTAAGAAAGAATAAAAAGGTGTTAATGAGAGAAGAAAAAACAAAAAATTCAATTGTAAGATTGATGATGATGGATTGATGATGAAGATGAGTGCCCCCTTTCACAAGGGAAGAAATAAAGTTAGGGTTCCCATCATAGTCCCATTACTTGCCTCTTTGATTGGATCCATATTTCATGCTTTGTTTCTTTCAAATATAGCATTTTGCATTGGTCCACATCTCTTCTCGATCTATTTTCCAACAAGGTCTTTATTATTGATAATGTGGACAACCTAAATTGACATAAAAGATAGGTTGTTTGCTTCATTCATCATTATACTTTTAATTTACTAGTTTGCTTTGATTTAAATGTTTGTTTTTACGTATCACACATTGATTAGAGTGTACTAAATGAAAATGAGTACTTTGGATGTTAAATCTAAATCAGGCTAGGTTGTTGTCCAAATTCAGCAACGACGTTTTTACCTCTAACATCATAAATCGTGCAAAATAGAATATAATAAGAGGTTGAAGCTCGTTCCTCGAACGTATTTCGACGTTCAAGTTAGTATTTGAGTAATAATTGTGTATTTGTTTTACTGGTTAAAAACGTAAAGTATTTCCAAAATCTTTATATAGTGTAGAACATAATATATATCATAACGTCATCTTATTAACGATCGTAAAATCTGTAACGTAACCTCGTTTGATTTTCACGAACTTTAATAAATTCAATTGATTTTGTAAGATTTAGCTCATTCTTGATGTTCAAAATCTTAGAAATTAAATTAAATTAGGATTGTTGGGCAGTTGTCATACCTCTTGAAGATCTTGAAAGTAAATAAACCTAAACAAAACTATACGTGACAAAATCCCTAACTCACATCCAATGTACCAATTAATTATTACATCAAAACCAAAATCATTATCCACAGTTTTCTGTCAGCTAATCAAACAATGGATTACTCAAGTTAATTTCTTCTGTTCTCCACTTTCAACGTATTTGAAGAAGAGAAAATGGCCATTGGTTTAAGAGTCAATATCACATCGAACTCATAACTTTGGAAGGGAGCGTAGTTTGAACGTGACGATGAAAAGTAGGCACTATTTCTATGAGTTGAGAACCATTTTTTAGTAACAATTTGGATCGACGAGTTGTAATTGTATCAATAATTTTTAATTAGTTACTATCAATTGGTATAAAATTCGGACAAAATCAGTTGGTTGAACTAGTGAACTGGTGAACCGATCAATGATTCGGTCCGATTTTATTATTCAAACCACTCTACAAGTGAATCGATAATCAAACCGGTAAAACCGACCGGTTCAACCAGTGAACCATACCAGTTTTAATTATTAAAAAATAATTTAAAAAATAAATAATTTTGTATATATATACATATATATTATTTTTAATTACCGGTTTGACCAATGAACCAACTACCCAATTTCTTTTCGGTTCAACCATCGGTCCAATTTTGATAGCACTTGTTGCCATTGTAAAAATTGAATTTGTATTGTTTGTATCGTATTTAATTGTACACTCACTAATTATATTATCGAGTCATAAATTATCGGTGTAACCATTATGCACAAAATTAGCATTTGTTGTGATGTGCATCTATGGATGTGCATTGGCAATGGTAGAAGAGAAGAAGTTAAAGAAAAGAATAAGAGGCCACATTGATAATGATGGGTGATTCTATGCCTTATAACAAAGGGACCAATGCATTGAAGTTGCTCTCTCTAGTTTTCTTGTTCACATATATTTATGTAATAATTTAGTTTTGTCACTTGTAAGAAGTAGACACAAACCTATTTCACTGTTGTTGCTTGCTTCTTATCGTTGCATTTAATTTTGTTTTTTGGAGTTTTGCCTCCAAAGTAATCCAACTCATGATCCTCACCTCACTTACAATATTTAAAACAAAAAAGTTTAATGTCAAATCACTCTTATTTCATAAACTTGGAATTTTTAAGCTCCAATAGCATTAATAACAAGGGTATAATATTTTATCATTACTGTGTTATATGTATGTGCAACAGTTTCTGATTTTTTTCGTAAATTAATTAACTTATGATTTCTGTTAATTTTGCTGACATGTGATTTATAATTTAGTTTTTGAATTAATAACGAATGTCATTTCAAAAAATTAACAAAAATTCCAATTTAAATTAATTTGTGAAAAACTTGAGACTGCTACAGTTATTTGGAAAAAAAAGATGCCTAAAACAAATATACATATAACACAAAGACAATAAGATATTTTATCCTAATAACAACACAAATACAAATAAAAAAATCATCAATCACATTAAATGTGAATTAGAAATAAATAAAATCATGCACAATTATATTTATAGTATTTGTTGTTTATTTTGAAGTAGTTATTTTAAAAATGGTTCTAGTATTATAAAATAAAATTTACATTAAAATTCTTAAAACTAACGTGAAATTTGTTTTTATTAATGGTGTTGTTATTGTTTGTCATTTGGAGGGTTTATGCTTATTCTTTGAGAAAAGAGATTCGATTTTTTTTTGGGAAAATTACGGGAATGTTCGATTTTGTGTTTTCAATTGTAAGAATGTGAGGGTATATTTGCTCATTTTTATTTATGCCAGTTCTAGTTCATCAATTATATGAATGTCCGATTTTGAGTTTACAATTATAAAAAAGTGTTTATTGTTGTTCATTATTGTTTATATATCGAGAGATTAAAAAGTGAAATTTTTGTATTTTAAAACATGAAATCGGACATTTATATAATTCATAAACAACAACGAACAAATATACACTGGCATTCATATAATTTCAAACTCAAAACGTAATAATTTATATAATTATCTGATTTTTTTTATTCCAATGTGAAGTGAACCACTCAACGAAAACACCCCGTTGACAATCCCTAATATCCCTCCAAATATACCATTTTTTATTTTTTTATTTTCATTTAAAAAATTTAATAAAGATATTATTAATTATTTTTCAAATGTAGATCGTCATTGTCAAATACTTTTGATGATGCCAGAATTTAGGGTTGATGGGTCACCCTTATTATGAACTAATCAAACTGATTAACGTAAGTTGATGTCATTTAAGAAATTAAAAAATTGCTAGAATTTATCATAAGATAAGCAAATTCTTTATTAAGATAAATTTTTTTGAATTATTCTTTTTGTTTCCAAATAATTAGTTATTTTTACGCTATTTAAAATACTCTCTTCGATTGTCACAAACTGACACTTTGAATTTTTCAATATAATTGTCGCTTCTTAGTCGTTCATACGATTTTTTTTAAAATACCTTTATAATAATTGTCTGTTTTTATGATTTTGTTTAATTTTCATGCAATTATAATTTATATGTACTATTTTTAATACCATTAATTAAAGGACAAATCAGTAATTTCTTTATTTTTCTTAATATTTTTGACAATAAAACATTGACAATCTTTTTATGACAGAGGAGAAGTAATAATTAGAGTATAGATAAATTGGCTAAAATATCATTCTTCACATTGAAACTTGAAGTTTAAATTAGTATTAACATAATCATTTATTGTAATATAAACTGAATAAAATTCTAATGACAATATAGAAAAATAAGAAAAAAAAAATTCTCAACTTTATAAAATGAAAAATATTTTAAAATAAATGAATTTTATAAAAAGGAAATTATTCAAAGATGGAAATAATATACAAGATAGTGGACTATGGTGCATTGATTGTATGAACAATTAGGTGACAAATATATGGTTATTATTTAAAATGTGTAGGTAGCTATCATGTTGTGAACATTCAAAGTTCCTTCAAAGATAATAAAAAGTTGTGAAGAGAATGAAATTTGAAGCCAACTTCCACATATGTTTAGTTGAAAAAAGATGGTGACAAAATGTGATGTTGACAAGATATGTATTTCATAGATTATGATGGAAATGTGTTTTGACATTTCATTGAGTGGACAATTGTACATGGTTTAGGTTCTCCTCGTGAAGTCTAACTTTTTAGGCAAATATATTATTGGTCTGAGTTTCGGTATCATCGACCTACTAGACTGAGACTAATTCAATTTGGAGAGGAGTTATGGTGGTTAGGTTCTATTCCTCTCCCAAGCAGCGTTGTAGGGATCGAACCGCAGTCCGCCCTACTAAGTTTAAGCCTCAATCACTACTAAATTAAGACATACTTAATAGACAAATGTATTATTGATACGACAATTTTTTATTTAATAACATATTAAAGAAGACAATTACACTTGAGTTTTTGGTCAATTCATGGTGGGCATTGGATGATTTATTTAATATTCTGGCTGTAAGGTATCCAAAATTCTGTTGATAGGCCGAAGTGATCGTTAACCAATAGAAAAAATTCTGGTTTAGTTTGATGAACATTTTAAGATCGGTTGGTTTAAGTTAATATCTGTAAAGTTCAATTGATCGATCCGTTCGATGATAAAATAAAAATCGACCGATTAAATAAGATACTTTTCTCCATGAGTTGTTTAAATAGATGAGTGAAAAGCGAAAAATACTTCCCTTTATAAAAGAAAAAAAATACTTTTTATTGATTTAAACAAACAATGAAAAATAAGAAAATGAAAAAAATAAATAATATATATATATTCTTTTTACTAATAAATTTATATATTTAGTAATCAAATTAATTGGTAAATAAAAATTTAAATGAAAATTTGGAATCAGATTCACGTGTTTTGAAGGGCATGCCGGTCATAAAGGGACAGATGGTCCTGATTTTGGTGGGGGCCCATACAGTGGGCCCAAATATCCAAAATCTTCAATTTAATTTACTTTTTTTAACTTCATACAATATTAAAAGCTAGCATTGGATTTTTGTATAAATAAATATTTAGTGGGACCATTTTGGGGGATTTGTCTCAAAAATCCAACAAATATTTTGTTAAAATGACCCATTTGGTGTACAATTTTGAAGGGTATCTTAGAGAAGAAATGCTTGAATTGAGTGGAATTGAAGATGACTTTTGAACAACTTTTTTACTTTTTTTTTGAGATTTCATATATATGATGATAGTACAATTATTGCATTCAATAAATGTAATATTCTAAATTTCAAGAAACCCAATTTTCTTGATGTTGGTTGATTATAATTATGGAATTAAATATTTATTTTTCTTTGAAAATTATCCCTTCATAATATGAGTAACATTTTTACTAAAATTTTTGCTTATATGAAAGGTGAAAAATCATTTTGTATTTAGGCACACAAACAAAGGGAGAACAAGAGGGGCGACCCTACCTAATTCGTATCTCCTCCTTTAGTTTTTTTGCTTTGATCATTTCATCTCCTCTTAGAATATCGTTCTTTTTTGTTGTTGGCGTAAGAGGAAGTGACAAAATCATTGTGCAGACTCGTGTATTTTTCATGTATATTAAATTTTTTTAACTTAAATATCATTCCTCTTACAAAAAAATCTATACCAAATATTTAAGATTTTTATTTCTCCTCGAAAATTTATTTATATGCTTGAAAATTTATTTTCAGAAAAATATAATTCACTAATTGATCAATGATATTCATATGTATACAACATGAAACGTTAATTTTCAAACAAAAATTTAGAAAATCATTTTTGGTGCTTTCAATTAGACACAAAGGAGAACATAAAAGGCCATAATTCATGACATAATGTAAAGCATGCATCAATCACAAAACTTCAAGTACTTTCATTAACACATTGATGTATAGATTTGAATATAAGGCAAAGGTGGTCACCCCACTCATGCCAACACGTAACTCAAACCTTTCTTGTCAAGATAAAACAAAACCCTAAATCAAGTCTAAATGCATGTGAACTTAAGTTTCTATATAATTACTACATTTAAAACTTTCCATGTCTCTCTCTTACTATTTCATGACAACTCCAAATTGCCTAACATTATCCATAAACTTGTTTTGTTTGCATTAATCTTTCTACGGATCAATTGCAAGACAAGTCCTTTTTTCTTCTTGTATTTATATATTTGATAGAATAGCTTGTGTTTTTGTGTTATATATAGTGACGAAATTAAAAATATTTTTAAAGAGCGAAAATAAAGATGTTAAAAATAGTATAAATAAATCGGCAAGGGATGACGATGCTATAGAAAAATTTTCGATAAAAAAATGACTTAAAGGGTATACATGATAGGGGAACGACAAGGGGGCAAGCAACCCTCTCGTCCCCTCACTGTTTCCGTCCCTGGTTATATGCATATATGTTTGGTCCTTCTATATTTTCAAATACTTGCAGCGATTTCCAATTTTTTCATGAATTAATTCAATTTAAGATCCCGGTTAATTTTATTGACCAATCATCCGTTATATACATAAGAGAAAATTTAAAAATACATAAGAATTGAAAAATATATATACATAAGAGAAAAACGATAAAATATTATATACTTAAATATCTTGGTAATTAATCTGAATTTTGAATTTAAAATGTTGGAAACCCTATCTATCAAAAAGAGGGCTCCACCCAATGCCTTCATTGATAGATTTTTCTAAATTATTGAAGCCTATTCCTAGAAAGTTGGTGGATCATATACAGTCGTTATTGTGTATCATCACGTCTTTTGTTTTCTAACTTATTATATGAATCATCACATCATTATTTTTAAATAGCTAAAATTATTTAAATGAAAGAACGGTTGTAACTAAAGCAAATTAATTATAGAATGAAAATACAATTGATATTTTTGCCATCTGCCTAAAAATGTTGATAAAATCTATTTCAAAAAAAAAATGCTGATAAAATCGAGCAGAAAATTATTTCTCACATTACGTGGAATGCATGCATGGATTTACATGTAAAATTAGTTTGCAAATAAACTTAATTAATATCCATTTTCTTTTGGAAAATTCAGATTTTCTTTTCTTTTTCAATCATGGCTCAACCCTAACCCTAAACGAAGCATCTTAGAAACAAACTTAACCAAACCCATGATAAAATTATAAACTAAAGTAAAAGGATTAAGGTCAGATCCTAATATTAATCATTAACGTGCATTTATTTAGAACACTTCACATTAATTATATCGTAATTATATTATGTTATTTTTTATTAATAACTATTATTTTTCAAAACAGAACTAAAACTAAAATTACAATAATTTGCATCACATAATCGACAAGTCATACGCAAGTTATTGAAAACCCTAGTTGAGAACTTCAGTTAGGAGAGTTAGGTTTACATTCCATTCTATTTTTTTCAAGATAAAGATAGATTTAAATAAATAAAAACTCCATTGTTTTAAGTGAAAAAAAATAATAATAATAAAAAATCGTGATACTTGGTCCAAAAGTCTCTATCGACAGCGACAAAAGAGGCAGCAATATAACGTGCGTAGGACGGGCCTCGTTGAATTCAACCACCACCACACCGCACCCACATCCCACCGCCTCGCTTTTCTCACCAAACAATCGAGTCACGTCTCGCGCCAATCTCTGCCACCCGTTCTTGATATTGTTATTTTTGGTATGAGTTGGGAAAAAAATAATTTAAATGAGTGTTGAGAAAGGTGGTAGGGATGAATACGGCAAATAAGAAAATTAATGGTGATGGGGAATAGAGCATGAGAAACAGTCGTGCAAGAGTGACGTTAATGGCATTTAGCAACACTCTTTGTATCGGTTTTTAGGCATTTTTTGGCAACACTCTTTGTTCCTGTTCTGACTCAAATTGGTCTTTACTGGAGATGACGACACTAATTGTTAGGGACGAACAGAGAAATATATTATGGTGAGGTGATGAGTTTGGTAAGCCAATCACTATAACTTCTAACAGATAAATTTGACGATAGTCGGTAAGAGCACTATTTATATTCGAAACACGACAAAAAAAACGACTGTATCTCATTCTCCTCATCCATGTCCCTGCCTCTCTGCCAACGTTCCCATCAATCTTTTGCCCCTCACCCATTTCCTTCTTTTTATAATTTTCCTCCAAGAAATAATACATACGTCATTGACAAAAAAAAGCCCTAATAGATACGTACGAAGATCACTTTGCAGAGTTATAAAACTTTTTAGAAAACCTATGATAACATAAAGATAAAACTTTGTTAGGTGTCATATAATTTGATAGGATTTGATCACATCAATAACGTTCTTATCTACCTACTAAACTAAAACTTTACCTTAGCTTACCAATATTTAATTGCATTTAACGTGATTTAGCTTGCCCAAACATGATGTATGTCATGACTTGTCACACAAGATTAACCTTTTTGATCATGAAAACTCTTCGTAAAATAGAAATGTTATGTTGAATTAGTCACGGAGATAAAGAGAGTGAAGAAAACGATTGTTTTTATTGTTGTATCTACATTTATAAGTTTATTTTTTATAAATACCGTCTCCTTTACCATGTTTTTTCTCTTATTGTATAAATTTTTTCTATTTTTACAAGGGGGTAGAACAGTTCAGAATCAGTTGTTCACGATTCATAGGTCATAGAATCGGACGAAACCAAAACCACATTGTGAACTATTTGATCCTGGTTCGTCGATTTCGATTTGTTTGTTTAACTGAAAATAAACTAAATCGACAATTCACGATTCTTAAGAACCAGAATCGAAACCAAACAGTGAACTAACCAATTACGGTGGTTCGCAATGCCGTTGGTGATTTATGGTTCTTAAGTGCTAGAACTAGACCTAAATGATGAACTAGTAGTCGCGACGGTTCGCAATTTATAGTTCTTAAGAACCAAACTGAACCCATACCATCAACTAACCGATTGCGACTGTTTGATTTCGATTCTAATTTATAGATTCTTGTTCAATATTCCCAACTCTACAATTATTTTCGTTCATCTATAAAACTGGTTTGTATTCTTTTCAAATATAAAACTAAAATGTCGACAAGTATCTGCCTTGAAAAGATAAAGCAAATAGTAGTGATAATCAAAAAAATAAAGTAAAGGTGCGTTTGGGAGTGTTCACGAGAGAGAGGAAGAGTAGAACTGTACAACAACAGCGACATTTGCGCGCGTCCTACGTGTCAGCTTTTGCGACGCATCTGTCGCTCTCAGACCTACGTTGACCCCACGCGTTTCATCAGGCGACTTTCTCACACGCTCACCTTTTCCCCCTCTTAGCCTCACATTTCTTTTCACTTGTCTCTTCCTTCCCAATATATATATATATATATATATATATATAATTTATTATTTTCTAAAATATCTATCTTCTAACCAACTCATTTTTTTAGGTTAATTTCTTGCCATAAATTTCTCCATTCCTGTTTATGGCTAATTTTTATTTAACTTTAATTATATTTAGATTAATATTATTAGAACCAAGACCGATAATTAAACAAAAAAACTGAATGATTAATTTACTTATCAAATTGGTATTTTATTCGTTAAACTAATAATTTAAAAATAATATAAATAAATAAATATGTATATATAAAAAATTATCCAAATTTCAAAATTATTTAAACTTTTTTTCAATATTAAAAGACGGCCTGGTTCATTGGTTCACAGATTTTTTTACCGATTTGATACCTGCTCAATTATAAACTGATCTAAATTGTAAAACCAAACCGAATCAAACCCATAACTAATATACCAATTCGACCTACCGATTCGGTACAAATTTTATATTGGTTTTGACGAAAACACCAACTTATTTTTTTAATAAGAAGTCATAATGATGGGAATAGAAATAGGAGTGGTAAAGAAAAGTTGATGTTGTACTAAAGAAAAGTTGATGCAGCCGGAAAATCTATAGTTCTCACTTTTCAGTCATCGTGCAAGCATAAGTAGTTCGATTTGCCTGTCGGATAGATGCTGCCAGGGTCCCACATTCCCTCTGTCCCTACTTCTGTTCTAACCTTAACTCCCAACAAGTTCGAACAAACTTGTTGTCCTTAACTCCTGCCAAATCTTTCCTAAATTGCACATTTACATTTCACATTCTGAATCTATCAAAAATCACAGAAGTAAGAAAGGAAGTAGTGAAAGAATCATTATCATATATTAATGAACAAAGATGAACCAAGAAAGTAAAAAATGAAGAAGGATTATATGCATTTTTTTTGTATATTTTTTAGGGCTGTTTTGATTATTATTTGGTGAGTTTCTTCATGACATGTTGACATGTAAACTGCCATTTCTGGTGGTATTACAGATCGGGCAAGTGGGCAAACTCGACCCGCAAATGGCACATAAACATAAATGCCGGCACGGTAACAGCAGCACACACGACTCCTCTTTCTTACAGTTCTTGCACAACCTGCCGTTACTTATCGCCGATTTAAATAATCTTGGTCCGTCGCACTCGTAGCCTTCATCGCCATTAGTGCTGCCGCAGTACGACTGCGCATCTTCCACGTCAGCACAGCCGGCCAAAGTGGCTTCTGCTGCATCGTCTAATCTTGTGTCGGTTCGATCTTCCTTGACCTGTGCTGCGAGGACTTGTTCGAGGTTTGTTCTGAGAGCATTGGCTGTGGCTTCATTTGATTGTGCCAAGTCGCGCCAGATTTGGTTTTCGATGCATAATGACTTCACTTTCTCTTCTAATACCCAATTTAGTTTCCCAATCTTTTCTATCTCGTCTTCTTTCGCTTTTAATTTCTTCATTACTCCTTCCCCTATTGCCCCCATTATTCTTCTCGCTTGTCTCTTCCTTTTCTCTTCCATCTCCATTTTTACTTTCTCCATCTGAAAAAAAACTCCGGCCCATTAATTCAAACTAATCAAAAACCATAAAACAACAATCGTTACGAAATTAAACATGTATAGAGAGACGTACATGTTGCGAAATGAGATGGTCGAGATCGAGTTGCTGTTGTTGGATCTGAAGAGAAATATCATGGCCAAGAAAGGACAAAGGAGTTGCAGAAACATTATTCTTGTTATTATATTGATGATAATCCCCGGTGTAATTCGAGAAGAGAGAGTTATTAACTACGCTTGCTTCTCTTGACCGTTTTCTGGACACAACTTGTTGCGGCGCTAGATTATACGTCAAACCACTCTCTGATTTAATCTGTGTCTTCATCGGAACCGAGTCTGCAATAACTGAATTATACATAGGAAGAAAAGTCTCTGTGGTAGTGGTTCCTGATAACGGTAACCCATATCCCATTTGAGGAGTATACATATTTGTATTAGCTCCAATAGGATTCATCATTTCCCTGCAAGACATATTCAAGAAGCAATCTCAATGAGCTTGAAGAACCAATATTTCACGTGAAGAGTCGATGTTTAATTGAAACAAACAATCTAGCTACCTTGAGGTACCAAGTAGTTGAGGAGGGAAAAGGTTGAGATGGTGAGCTTGAACAGCCATTAGAAGATAACGAGATTGAGTGAGTGTTTGTTGGGTGGGGGGAGAAAGGGTGTTGTTATAAGTTGGGTGAAGGAGAGAATGGGAGAGAAGAGAGGAAATAAAAGGAAGGTGTGGAATAGAGTTGGCAAAGGTGGGATGGTGGGGTTTATTTAGGGTTTGGTTTGGTGTGGAAAGAGAGAGAGAAAGAGATTAAAATAAAAGGAGAGATAGAGAAAGAATCAAATCCAAACAAAAAAATATATTTGTGGAGGTAAAAGAGAGAGAGAGGGATCTGTTTGTTGTTTGGTTTCTTTTGTTTATTTTTGGATTCGGTTACCATAAGCTTACTTTACCCTATTTTCTCTAACCAAAATTACATCTCATTTAATTCAAATACTTACCCTTAGTTAAAGGAATCAAATAGTATACTGAGGGTATGAAGTTCGATTTTTGATTTTGTAGCAACACTAAGAGAGGTATACATGCTTCGACCTGTTTATTTGTCATATCTCTTTAAAATTCTCTGTTTTTAATTTATGAGTTAGCCCGATCTAGTTTCTAAAATTTTGTAAAAAATTATAATTTAAATACTTAAATTTTATTGTTACTTTTCTTGTCCTACAATAAATATCGTTTAAGATTTTTACACATGTTTTAAAAATATATTTAATCTGTATTAAGTTGGTATTTAATTAATTATTATATCTTTTGACTTTAGCACACAAAAAAATTATTAAATTAAATTTTATTAAAAATATAAAACTAATAAAGACAATATTATTAAGAAAATTTAAATTCTGTATATGAAACGACATATATATATAGAACAAATATACTTTTTAAAACGATATATACTATGAGATGGAAAAATCATCTTAATTACTGAAAAATTTAAAGAAATAACAAGTTCAACCACCTTTCGTTAATATTTTTTTTAATAATTATATTAAATAACGTAAAAAAAACAAAAATGACAATTATTCGAAAACATTATAACAATGATGAAATTTACTCTACTATACCAACTATTAAACAAAGAAACATAACTAGGATGTACAATCCCAAAATTTACTAGGCACATTGTATGGCTGACACATGCAACAGAAAACAAAGTACACGCCACGTCATCGCTGCCGACGGAGACACGCCACGTAGGCAAACAATAAAACGAGGGAGAGGAGAGTCAGAGGTGGCAGTCGTGGGGAGGGGGACCACTTCCCACAGTAACACAGTAAAAGAAGAGGACAAAAAGGAGTGGGGCCAGTAGTCTCCACCGTGTAAATTGGGTGGGACCCGCCATTGGATTGGATTGTTGTCTATAAAAAAGGACACTTACAAGGGCTACGGTGTACCCAAAACAAGGGTCCCACTTTTGGCACCTTCTTCTCTTTATTATTTTCTTTTTTATTTTTATTTATTTCTTTTGTTTGCTTTCGATTTTACGACATGTTATTTCGTGCTCCTCTTGTGGGAGACGTTTTTGGCTCATGGGTATGTTGCCACGTGGCTAATCCTCCTTGTATGGACAACACCAAAATTGTCCATTGTTTGGGTTTTGTTTTATTATTTAAATCGGTCTGTGAATGAACCAAATTAACCGGTAAAAATTAACGAATCATCTGGTTCAACTAGTAAACATGATCGGTTTTAAGTATTTTAAAAATTAAATAATTTGAAAATTAAATAATTTTGTATATTTTTATATACTTATTTATTTATTTATATTATTTTTAAATTACTTGTTCGACTAGAGAACCACCGGTTTAACTAATAAACCAACAATTCAGTCTCTTTTTCAGATCGATCAACGATATAGTTCTAATAAAACTGGTTGTAACTTTTTTTGTCTTTAAACATCAACATCTTTGAAGAAAACTAATTCCAAATTGGAGTAAGAGCATAACTCTTGCCTTGCAAATGCGATTCAACTGGAATTCGAACTTGAAAACGTACCATTCGAATTGCACAAAAAGATTGAATTACCAACTTAATCAATTTCTCACGAGTATATTGTTGCAACTTTTGTTTGGTTTTGCATAGATCTTTCAACAAAGTTTTTTTAATGGAGGAAGAAGTGTCATGTTGTAAGAGTTTTGTTTATAGAAAATAAGAAAAATGAGAAACCAGAAATGGTTTTCACCGTCAAGATTTGGTTCCATTGTTGAAATGTAGCTAGTAGTTGGATCCACGATTCAAGAATTGTGTGAATCATAATTTATTGAACATGAGAGAGTTGTCTTTTTCAACTAGAAATTTCCATCTTTAACATATTATCTTCACTTAAGATGATATTATAATTGAGCCTAGCAACTTATCGATACTCAAATTTGTTGGTATTCTTAAAACGGTATAATACTTTGTCGTCTTAAACTATATCGAATTATATTTCAGTTTCTGTATTTCTTACGCAATTATAACGGTTCTCGAATTTTTTATGCAATTATAATACTCTGTCGTCTTAAACTAATGAGATGGTTTAAGAAAATATTTGATTGAAATTGTTTTTGTCGATGAAGATAATAAGATTGAAAATTCTGTCTAGAAAAAATCTTCAAGTAGTGACTTACTAGGGTATTGTTGTTGGGAACACCAATGTCACGTACAACTGTATTAATGTAGTATAGTCAATTTACTAGGAAGCATAAGATAGACATCATCATTAACAGCGTAAACTTGGAATATGAGTAGCTCGAAACTTCTCAACACATCACATGCATTTAACCCTTCGTCTGTAGATTCAACGGTCAAAGGGGTCGAATAACACACTCAGAGTGCGAGTTCGATCTTTGCGTCTGTAACAACACTAAGAAAGAAATACAGACTCTGACCTACTCGTTCGTTAAGTCTATTGAGACTCTCCGTCCTTAAGCCGTGAGTAAGCATTTTCAAACCTTAAAATAATACAACATATTAGTGTGCCTATTTGACCGTCTTAAATCTTGGCACAACTTTTTCAATTTCGTAGGCAGAGGAGAAGATTTCCAGGTATATTGATTTCCACATTTAGAGCCTATTTTCAATCATCAAGATTGAAACTCATAAATCTCCATTTTGACCATAACTAATTTGACCAAATCTCTCTATTTAATTTTGTTGCTGACCAATTTTTCCATAACTAATTCTTATCTAATTGATCTTTCAAAGTCCGTGATGAGTGATGGCTTCATGTATAAATGGAAATATAACATAGAAATTGGAGCAATATTTTTGATACTGAGAGATGACAAGATAAAAATTCATATTCAAACTTAAATTCATAAGTATTATGAGTGTTTTTGCGAAAATTTTATGGGGAAATAGATAATAATCGGAGAACAGTTACGTATATAACACAGAAACGATAAAAAAATCGCTATGCTAAGATCATGATTTATTCACATTTTTGGCGGATTTCTATTATAAAATCAATATATTAGTAGTCAACAAACAAACTCTATTAATTTGCATGATTTGTTTCAACTACTATGCATCTTTTCACATGTTTTATTAGAAATTTAAGAACATTAAAGCTATATTAGGTTGATTTACAATCTTTGAATGACAACTTGAATGCCAAGTCTAAAATTAGGACTTTTTTTACGGAAGCAGCAAGAATATTTGATATTATGGTACTGTCGAATCGTTGATCAGTCACAATATTTATAATTTCAAGCAAAGTTTATCCGATTCACTTGTTTGCATGAAAAATATCTGCGAGATGTTAGTTGAATTAGGCTGAGTGTGCTAAGTTCGAAATTTCAGGAGAGACGTCTTCGTGAGACAAGAACTGTGTCTCTTACTCCGATCTCTTATTAGTCCACATCAAAAGTGGAGATATCGGGTGGTTAAAGAAAAAGCTAGTTAATATTTTCTTTTTGGTCCCAAATGAAATTATTTTGCTTCCAAATATGACCATGAAACTAGCAAACCATGCCAACAAATTGCAACCATAAGTACACATACCTAGAAATTGTTGTAGGGCATACAAAAATAATTGTATATTTGTTGTTTTGTGGGCATATTTACGCATTTATTGTACCTTTACATCTAACTATGTATGCCTATCCAAACTTTGATGCTTAGTTTGATTGTCTATGTCTCCACCCAAATGCAATGCAAGTATGCAACAACTCATTTTCCAACCTTTCCTTTCCAATTCATTTTTTTTAACTTATACATCACATTAATTGCTTTTTAATTCCCACCATGCCAAGAAACTAACTCGACCTCTCATTTACTTGTTAGGACTGCGAGTTCTAACTCAGATCGTTTCTTGTGGAGCCATTGTCCACGGACTGTATTGGCAGTCAATTCAAGTAATATATGATTGAGTGCGTGATTTGGTTAAAAAAAGTATAGCACGGTTTATGGACCTCACTCTCGTTAAAGTTTAATATAAATTGACACAACACGAATCCAATGTATTAAACTGGCAAGTCTACGTGAAAGTGTATTACAAGTTGAACTTTTTTTAATTGCTAATTAAAAGTTTGTTCTTTTTATTTCTTATGAGATTGAATGCTAATTTAATGGCACTATATAAATTTTGGAATGTCGATCCTTACTTGTTTGTCATGCAATGCTCATGGCCTACCTAAATTTTGATTATTCATGCATGTTGTGAATATATGTGATTGTACAAAACACTGAATTGATGGAATCATCCTCACCCATGTGATTAATTCAATTTATTGCTTGATCGTATAGATGGAAATATAGTCACGACAAATACAACTATCCCACAAGGACAATAAAATATGGCAGTTTTAATTCAATTTGATATCGTCCTACACTATATATGTATGAGGTTGGTAATTCGAGTTAAATAGATCGTAGTCGTGTCGTGTTTTTGACGTAAATATTGTAAAAAATTGAATTCGTATTATTTATATCTTATCATAATCGTATAATTACAAATTGTGTTATTAAATAAGAATTCGTCGTATCTTTATGTATATTGCAACTACAAAAAACAATGTGGATCTTTCAAGGTGATCTAGAAATTTTAAACCACTTAATCAAATTAAGCAATTTCCATGCTCTTTCCTATGGTTATTTTAATTAAAAAATTAATCATGATTATGTAGTAACTTTTGACAAATTAGCTTCATCTTAATTAGGAGACAAAATGACAAATAAATTAGTCATTTCACAAATGTACAAACGATTAGTCGTACTAAGTGTAATTAACAATTTATTAATCTGCCAACTAAGGTTTCCATGACTCTGCGGACCATTTGAGGCGGCATATGCAATTGTTTTCTAGCAGCATTATCACATATGCTCAGTAATTACTACTGAGCTCATAGATCAACTAGCATGAGGTTGTTCTAATTTAACTAGAGATTTTGAGTTTGAGTTCTGGGTACGCAGTTGAGTTAAAACTCTTCGCCCGTATGAAAAATGATCCCTTTATTTACTCTTAATCAGGAATGGAAACAAAGGCGAGGAGGTCGGTCGTCACCTTTCATGTCTACTTCTTTAGTCATTTCATTTTTTCTATATTTTCACCATTTTCTCTTAACAATTTTTCTGTATTATTTTTAACTCATCTAATTTCTTTCCTTAAAATATTTTATTTCCGTCACTGTTCTTCCTTAATAAATATTTTAACACATGCCGTAAGTTGATAATCTTTTTGTTTACATATTTTAGGTAAAACCACCCATATGCTTGAGATCACCACCCACATGAGTATGATTATTGTATGTACTCATTAATTAAATGAAGTACTATATTATATATTATGATAATACCCCATGAAGCAGGCCGTACAGACATTAAGTCTCTTTAATTATGAGATTAATTTATAACTAGAAACCATTTTAGCTTGTAAATATTTTTCTAATTCTCGATCTAATCGATCGTACATTGATTAAATTATAGGTGTCGAGATTAATTAGTTGACCGTCCATGTTAATCTACATTGGAATCTTGAAAAAAATATAGATTCAGTGCAGTGCACTGTTTATGTTTGTTGGCTTGCTTTGATTAATGTGGAGGTGATTCGGATCAGAATGATAATTGCATTAATGTTTTGGACTTGATGAGGAATACAATGCTCAACGTAAAATGTTAATATATAGCACATAGTTATGAATATAGAGGGGACGGAGGCCGGCCGCTCTTTTTACTGTGATTCTTTCTGCAGGATCGTTCTGTTTAGTTGGAAATTATTCGGTGTCGAAAAAATCTGATGATTTTTTCATTTTATTGAATTTTTTCAAGGAAATCTGTCGAAAATATATTTTTCGAAGGTTTTTTCGTCCAATGGGATTTATCAAAATTCGATAATGGGAAAAATAATAGTTTCTTGGTGGTTAATGCTAAATTGCACTTGAAAAAAGTGAGGTGATATATCATATACATTCAATTAATTAACTAGATGTTGGTTAAATTAACAATGCAGTCTCTCTGTGAGGTTCGGCTTGGTGTGCTCTTAAGATTGAATTCCAGCGGAGTCGTCCACATGAGCTAGGAGTCGTGCCTTTCGTTCCGAATTAGTCCTTATCGAAAATGAAGGATACCGGACGGTTCAAACTCAAAAAAAGAAATAATTAATTAACTAAAAAAATTAAAATTGGCAATTGAAAGTTGAACTAATCTTGAAACTTCTTAAACTATATGAATAAAGGAACCTCTCAACAAGAAGATTAGATGAAAAGTAGCAATAGAGGGATGGATTCTCTGAATCACCTTTCTTCAACTTTCTCTTTTATTCTCAATGGCACTATTATTGCATGCACTAAAGCCATCAACATATACACTTTCGTTTTAACCACTACACACATATATATAAAGAAAGAACTCATAGAAAGCAAATTTGAAAGTCACAAAAGTTCAATATAAAGAAGAAAAAAGAGATAAATATTAGTCACACCCCAATGTGTCGAGTTCTTCCCTTACTTTATTGCCTCCAAAGGAAAAAAGAAGATACTAAAACGAATGGTTTATTGTGATTGCTTAATGCACTTTGGTATGATAAATTTAGGACAATATACATCTTAGATCTTATTCTTTTGTTTTTTTGGTCTGAGCCCCGGTATCCCTGATCTACTGGGTCGAGACTAATCCGGTTCGGGGAGGGTCCCGGCTGGTTAGATTTTATTCCTCTCTCAAACGGCGTTGAGGGAGATCGAACCGCAGTTCGCCCTACCAAATTCAGCCCTAGGCACCACTGAACCAAGACACGTTTGGTATTCTTTTGTAATTACATAATCAAATTATAAAATAAATATTACTAGTCTCAAAGATACCTAACGAACCAGTAGGTTAGATTCTGTATGTCTTCTTTAACGCCACTACAGAGCCAAGAATCAAACCTTGCATTCTCACTGTGCTCGTTGATTTATTTTACCGCTGAACCAACAGACGAAAGGTTCTAAAATCGTGGATTAATATAAAACAAAGTATTATACTATTTTAATGACAAAGAAGAGTATCAAGTATCATGTGTGTTTGTGCTTCCCCTCTTTTTAGGGCAAAATGTATTGCACACCTTGACTTGGTGTTTTGCTTTCTGTGATGTCTTCTTTTAAAATTTTTCCTTCCATTCAACTTAAAGTTCTTGGTTGTGTTATCTACACTCTACATGTGATTTCCTAACACTTCCCACACATTTTGAGATTCTCAATTTAAGTTTTTACGTAAAATTCTTTTTTTTTTTTTTTTGGGATTCTCATTCTTCCCACTCGCCAAACTCCTCCTATTGCATGTGTCACCCTCACACTTCTCAAAATAACAAACAATGAATTATTGAAGAGCAAGTCTAGCTTTGTTTCTTTAAACATTTTAATACACAATATTTATTTGTGGGTATAATACTTTGTTGACTGTTGTTTATATATGATATACGTAATTGTTTTTTTTGGTTTTTGTGTTAGTTCATATAATTATAAATATTTTTAAGGAGGAAAGAAAATAAACGAATTAAAGATAATATAGAAAAAAATATGGTAAGAGAATGATTGGTGTTATAGAAAAATACGCTATAAAAAGAAAATAACTAAAACAGTATACACGACAAGGGGATGGTAAAGGGACGGCCGACCCTCTCGCCCCCACTGTTTACGTCCCTGATTATACTGGTTTCTAATTTTTCTTATAAATTAGTCTAACATAAAAGTTTATTAATTTTACTAATCTGATATCTAATTTTTGCAGTCTCTAACATTTGTAATTTACGCTTGTCACATTAACAAAAGTAAATAAAATTTTAACTTCGACTAATTTGCAGAGAGTTACAAATATAACACATCAACGATATGTCCTCTTTTTGGTACTTCATTGGAAAAATGAACTTAACTCTAAAATAGTAAAAAAGTAACCATTTAGTACTTGGTAAGAGTGAAACCTACTGTGCCATTTTCCTTATGAAAAAAACTGAGACTTATCATGCTAGGGAAACTAAAGCATAAATGCTCCTGCTGTAAACGTTGGATGCTGGGGTCAGTTCAACTATCATTATTTCTTGTATTGGAAACATAACTTACTTGCTACCTCTCTGCAGATTGCTTAAAAAGTGGTTCTATTTCCATTGTTTTTCCTTTGCCCCAAAACAATTTTTTGACCGTTGGTTAGGTTTGTGATTTATACTATTTCCGCTTTTGGTGATGACTAGTTCGGATTGGAGCGGAAGACACATCTTCTGCCTTACGAGGATAATTCTGTTGAAATTCAAATCTGAGGAACAAACTCAACCAAATTTTATAGAAGGCTAAGTTTCTAACTCAACCAATCCATAGTGATTTAGTTTAGTGGTTTTTTTTAGTTTAAAAACTTTAAGAAAGTGGTCGGACTAGTCACGATCTAAGGGCAGGGAATATCATAGAGATCTGGTGAACCAGCAAGTTAAAGTCTGTATGTCTTCTTTAGTATCGCTACAGAACCAGAAATCGAATTTTACATCTTTAATGTGTTGGTTAATTTCTTTCACCATTGAAACACGAACAAGGGTAATTAAGTTATTGATTTATGATTATATATATGTGTGAGTTTGGGGAGTGGACCCATTTGTTAAAGATGAGGGGGTAAGTGATTCTGTCCATTCTTTCTTCAAAGAATTGGTATTGTTTTGTACAATTTTCAATCCCAAATCTCCAAATCTATCTCTCTTTCAAATGGAGTAGTTGATGGGAAAAAAAATGTAACTTCACTTTCAGAATATTGAATGAGACGTGAGAGCAAAGATGAGTTGGAAACGTCAGGTCATGAATTGGGTTGGTTCGATATGCATGGCAACTCATACTAGACTTCTCAAACATGTTCCTGATCATCAATTACACATTTCTCCATGAACCATACTTTGCACCAATAATAGTTGAAGATATTTATAAATATGATGTGAGATATATGAAACTATATAGTAAATAACAGTTCACACCACTTCCAAAAAGAAATACTTGAGACAAGTCTTTACTATGCATTTGGAAAACTGTCAATTTTCATATGATAAAATGATTTGTCATTACAATATTATAATATGACATAAATTATACCAATTAATTTTTGTAATATTTATGTCATAATAATGGTATGTAATAGAAAATAACGTTCACAACTAGAGGAGAAAAAATCGATCCATAATTGACGAACTAAAATCGGAACTGAACTGTCGAAACTGGCCAGGTCCGGTTCCGATTCAGCGGTTCACGGTTCCAAACAGACGGCTTGGTTCATTTTAATGGATAACCGAACCTGAATTGTCGAACTGGAATCGAAACCAAAATTGAATCGGCTTGAACCGATCAGGTCGGGTTTTGATTCCATGAATTATGGAACGATGAACCGCTGATTTCGAATTGATTTGCGTGTCTAATTATGACACGGTTAAAACAAATTAACATCCTTTTATGTTTACCTTCGAAAAGGCCAGTATGCATTTGTGATAATATCATAAAGCAATAATAATGAAGACTTTAAAAAAATGCATTCATTCATTTGATATCATTTGATAAGCTATTGATTTCCATAATGTCTGAACTACATTTTTTCTATAAAATAACAATAAACAGTAATGAATTTATCATTATGTCTGTGGTTTCTCTGATGCATGGTGGTGTCTGTTCTGAGTGCATGGCCGATCCGATCCCATTTCCCCACTGTGTTAAATCAGGACTTTTATGTTAAGTTAGGAGCATCCATGTGCATACCAGTCTTCCCCCCACACATATAATAGACAAGTCATTTCACATTCATTTCCTTAACCATTCTTTGTGGCATGTGTACTGCTCCTTCCAACAATGTCTACTGCAATTAGTAGGTATGTAGGCCATAATATATTCAACAATATTTATACCTTTCGTATCGTTTGTGTGTTCAGTGGTCAAGAGATCGAATAACACACTGAAAGTGCATGTTCGATTCCTGCATTGGTAACAGCGCTAGGGAAAACATATAAGTTCTAAATTGTTGGTTCGTCAGACCTTTTTCCTCAAATTTTGTAAACCAAAAAAATATTCAACAATATTTATCTAACTAATCTCACAAACTACATGCATGCTTCTCTTACAGCTTCCTTTTTACAGTCTTTTCTCTTTGATCCACGACTTCCTTTTCCAGTGACTTGTTACTTACTATTATATTCCTTCTTTAACTTCTAGCCATTACTGTTTATTCGATTAATTTATACTTGTGTTGTACATGCAGAACATATAAAATTTTGGCTTTGAGATTTGAACCCACGAGGCTAAGATAGAGACTGGACTTGCTGGTGCATGGTAATGTTAGCTTGGAACTTGAGAAATATGAGGGCCAATTCATTTGAGTTGAGCTTGGGCATCAAGAATATGGATTGTTGGATAAACATGAACGAAACTTGAGTCGTGTAAATATTGTCTTAAGAAAATTTATTTCCATCATGATAAAATAGATCTTCTTTTTTGTAAAGAGAGAGCATGAAAAAAAAAACTTCTCGTCCGTAGGTTCAGCAATTAAGGCGTCTTACCCCTTTCTTTATGATCGCGTCGATCCTCCGTAGTGGCGCTGAGGGAGGTATACAGGTTCTAATCTGCCGGTTCGCCGGGACTAATCAAAAGGTGTCTCCATGCCCTTGGTTTGTGGGTTAGCCCGACCTCTTTCCTAAAAATTTAGAATAAAAAAAAAAGAGCATGAAAAAACAGTAGAAAAGAGAGCCCAATAGTATTTAGTTTGTGTGTTTTTAAGGCGGTAGACAGTCTTATTTATAGGCCGTTGAAGTGAATACTGGTGCAACAAATAAGAACGTTAATAGATTACAAAATAGAAGCAAAATCTGGTCAAGCGAGCTGAACACTCCAACCAAGAAAATGACCAAAAAAATATGGTTTTCGTAATAGAGATAAAAATAAAATTGTGTAAAATGCATCACGATCTCGTGTGCAGGGGACATTTAATCTACTTTCCGCTCGAAAACCAATTCACATATATACAAAATCTTTTTTTCTTACATACACAAAGACTAAGGTGTATTTCTCTTAATAAACGCATCTACACACTCCTCAACTAAGCAACATGTTTACAATAGGAAAAAAAACTTTAGTTCCATCATGGATTTCTAACCCCAAACAATGAACAAGCCTATGTAAATAGGAGAGATTATATCACAATTTGACCATACCATAGGACTTTGTTAGTTGTCATGCAATCTCACTTGCATTATATTTGACTAGAGAACAATCAAAATTCTTTATTTTCATCCTCAATTCTGCATTCTTCGTGACATAATGATGATGCTGAAGTGCTTAACTTATTGGTCCACACAAACTCATTTTTCAAAAATCGAGAAC
>CANYCX012057608.1:0-12887 GCA_948193385.1 Breynia disticha f. nivosa | reverse complement strand
TTGATAATGGTGTAACTTGTTAAAACAATATGGATTTATTTGCAGCAGAAATCAGGTTGTTGCAGCTGAAACCTGATGGATTTTCCCAGTATAACGTTCATTAAGGATTACTGTAATGAACGTTATTCAAGCTTCAAACTGGACAACGGCTGAATCTCCAGGTTAACGTTCATTAGAAAACATGTAACCTTCATTATGAAAAAGTAACTTTCATTAAAAATTTGGTAATGAACGTTATGGAAGATGCAGAAATGCTAAGAAGTTACAGGTTAGAACGCGAAGTGAAGAAATCCTAAGGTAACGTTCATTAGCTTTGGTGTAATGAACGTTAACTATAGTGACATGCGTTAAAACATATGTAATGAACGTTAACATCTTCGAAGATTCAGCAAGATGCTTGTCTCGCACGTGCCGCGCATTCAGTCCAGGTTTCAAAAATCTCATTAACGTTCATTAAGGTTTGAGTAATGAACGTTACAAGTGGTAACTTGCATCAAGGAAGCTGGTAAGGAACGTTATCGGGCAAATTTTTTATTGCAACGGCTAGTAACGGCTAGTTTCTGAAGGGAAAGATTAGAAACGGCTAGTTTGAGTTTAGAGAGGTATAAAAACACCTCTAATTGAATGTAGATGTTAAGAAAAACATCTGAGCTTACTTGTAATCTTATTTTGCATACTTTCACGTGCGATTCACAAAGTTGTCAAGAAATTGTTCTTGAGAGTTGTAAGAGTTCTCACTTGTCTAGAAAGTGATTTCTTGTAAGAAAACAAATTAGTGGAATTTGTTGAAATCCTTGGTTAAGAACTAAGGTAGTGGAGTAGGTAAATTGAGTACCGAACCACTCTAAATCATCGTGTTCTTTGTTCTCTCTTTAAATCTTAAATTTCTGTAAAAAGTTCGAAAACGCCTTTAACACGATTCAACCCCCCTTCTCGTGTTTCTACCAGATATGACTAAGACTGTAAAAATGAAGGCTAAGAATAGAATAGTTGGTATGACTGAGCATACTGAGAGTGTCTCGATGGGTGTGGCTAGAATGTTGGTCTCGGATCAACTTAGTCCACTCTCTCCATAGGTGGACTCGAGGGATAGGTATATGGTGGATCATCGTATGAATACGACTAGTCTTAGAACTGGATGTCCACCTAAAACTTACTCCTTAATTAACCTAGTGAGCTCCTTGATTTGCTTTTCCTGAACCATCATTTGCAGCTCAAGAGACGTAATATGGTCCACCTGCAGTGTAGTGGACGGTTGAGAAGGCTGAGGTCTCATTGGTCAATCAACTCTGTTGCTCTAAGCATAGCTGTTTAATGTCATCTCCTCAATAAGCGTCATATACTCCTCTGAACTCTTATGCAGTATAGATCCACTAAAAGCTGAATCCAGAGCTTGCTTTGTTTCCAATGTAAGCTCATTGTAAAAAGTCTCTACTTGCAACCACGGCTGCAACCCATGGTGTGGGCATCTACGAATGAGTTCCTTAAAGCACTCCCAAGTCTCACCTAAACTCTCCTACACAAACTGCATGAACTTCATAATCTCTATGCATAAACGTGTTGATCGGGCTGGTGGGAAGTACTTCTCATAAAAACGATGACAGAGTTGGTCTCATGTCTCGATCGAACCAGATGGGAGACTACGAAACCACAAGAGCGCGTCGTCCCGTAGAGAAAAAAGAAAGAGAAGAAGTCAATTTGAATCCTCGGACAAGCCATTAATCTTGAATGTATTCAAGATCTCCAAGTAGCTAGACATGTGAGAATTAGCATCCTCGTACAATTTTTCCCCGAACTACATCCTCGTACGATTTTTCCCGAACTGCACCTGACTCTGGGCCATCTGGATTATTTGCGGTTTGATCTCATAGTTGTTGGCAGCTATCCTCAGTCAAGTAATAGCCTGACCCATCCTATAAATGGGCAGTATGGCATAATCCATGATAGTGTGCATTTGGGGCAAATGTGCTCCTGGGTTTCCCAGATTGTCTGCCATCTCAACACCTCTATCACTCTCGCATGTGTGCGCTCCTGAGTTTGAACTGCTAAAAGAGTCCAGTAGAATTTGCACCAGTCCGCTACTAGTAGCAGCTTTCTATAACTACTTTGTCTTGCTTCTCGTACGAGTGTGCATACACTGCGACAAGAGGCTAAGACGAACAGGACACTAAGCAACTAACGACAACAAACAAAGGCAGGAAAAATAGAAACTAAACAAAACAAAAGCAAGAACAAATATATACAAAAACAAAATCAAGAACAGAAAAACAAATGAAAGCATGCACAAACATAATGTAAATAAGAAAACAACTCAACAAGCAAAATAAAAAAACAAACACAAAGCAAAATCAACAGAAAGCAAGCAATAACAATCACACTAAAAACAATAAAATCAACACATAGAAAGAACAAAAACAAGCAAAATCATGCAAACACTACAAAAAAGTAAAGGATTGGTCTTACAACTCAAACATTATGACAAATTAACTAATTTTTCCCGGCAATGACGCCAAAAACTTGACGCGTCCTAACTCTAAATGACAGCAAAATTGCGCAAGTGTACGCAGTCAAGTAATACAAGAGAGTAAGGAACTTGACCCAAATTATTGTACCTAAGGGAAATTGGAACTAATTATCATGCGCATCTTTGTTGCCTATTAGAATGTCCAATCGATTGAAATTGGGATTGAATTTTAACTAAACTAATCAATTAAATGCTTCTAATTCCTAATTTGCGTGAAATGTAAATGCGATCAATCTCAAAGCATGAAAAGAAAATTAAATTGCTCAAAACATAAATCAAAAGTAAATTTCATTGCATCAAATGTAAATGACAACTCAAAAGTAACAAACTTTCAATCTAAATGCATCATAAACATAAAACTAACACTCAAACATAAAACCCAAATTAAAACATCATCAAAGCAGTAAATCAAATTGCAACATAACATAAATTTGCAGAAAACATAAAGCAACCAAAATAAAACGTAAAGGAAAGAGTCTAAATTCATCCGAATGTCAAAACCCGTAAAGTAAATCTGCATGAAACATAAATGGCATCAGAAATTAATTCAAAACAATAATTGAAATACAGAAAAGTAAAGAGGATTTGACTTAAAATATAAATGAATGTTTTAAAAGTAAATCTAAACTAAAGAGGGCATAGAAATGTAAATGAAGCATGAAATTAAATCTAAAACTAAACAACTAAACCCTAGAATTGCTATAATCTACTCCTCCTGGTCGTCAAACATCAAGCTCCTCTCCTAATGAAACCATCGATACATTTTATCGCAGAAGCAACTGTTTTATTGATCAACACACTTGTGTTGTCAATGACACGGGTCGTGCGTCGTGTTTTTAGCCAAATGACACAATGTCAACACGTGTAAAACATGATTCGTGCCAAATTTGATTCAGCACGATGGTCGTGCCAAATGGCACGACCCGTGCTCATCCACTAGGTTCAGCATGAGCTCGTGCTCTACATAGATGAGCCGTGTCAAATCATGGGCCAAAGTAAAGATGAGCACGAACTGTGTTGTTCAGCACAAAGGCGTGTTGTCCTTTTTCAGGCTTGATTCTCTCTCGAATCTATCCCAACCTACCCGCAAATCAGTCTCAAATCATAACCAATATCAACTATTGTATGAAAAGTCAAAAAAATAAACGATAACCAATAAAGATATGACTATTCTGCTCGTAAATCACATTTTAAAGTTAAAGTGAATTTTCCAATCAAAATTGGTTTAAAAAGTGATTTTTAAGGGAAATTATGACTAGATGCGCTTGTGATACGTAAATAAAGTATAAAAAATATGCTCATATTACGCGCGCATTAGTAATGCACCACAATTACCGTGTAAATTCCCTGTCCCGAATGAAATTCAACACATCCACCATGGTCAGTTACATAACCAGTGTGTTGATCACACTTAACGCGCTTTTAAATTCTAACATGGCGTGTCGTGTGGTTGTGCGACCCATGTTGGACACATGGTTGTTGTGTAATTCTTCCTCATTTAAATAATTCTTTTCTTTGAAATTCCAAATATGTATATTGATACTAGCTCTTCTATTCTTTTGTTCTTTCATTCTATTTTCTGTGTATCATGTGTTCTATATGTTATCAAATTCATTCCTTCCAATCGCACACCTAGTCGCAGGAATAGTTTCATGGTGGTGTGTGTGGGTCATGTGCCGCCCTATGTGTTGTTCCCAACAATGAAAAAAGTTTTCAATTGTTTTCTTTGAGTTTAATAGTGTGTTTAAATTTATCAAATTTAAACTTTTATATTGGGAATCATGCACAATAAAATTCTCTGTGTCAAATCATTGATACTTTCAATATTTTAGAAAATTAATTTTATAAAACTCAGAGCATTTAACTCTGATACTAATTAAAAAAAATTTATAACATAAAAAAGGTAGCTCTTGAGTTGAAAACACAATGTAAAAATCATTAACATAAATAATATTACTTTAAAATTATTTATTACAATAGTTGATATGAAAATTAATTAATTAATTTAAAACTAAAGATATGAGAAAATTTAAAAACTATTTTGAATATTTCTTTGGAAATTGCCCGCATAATTAATGCAGTGGATACTAAAAAGATTTGTTGCGGCATAATTTTGTTGCGGATGTTTTCCAAATCTCCATCTAATCCGGCTGTCATAAACTGTCGATGACACGTGTAGAATGAAGAGGTAATCCACGTAGCTAAACTAGCGTTACAGAAAAAAAGCGATTAAGACAATCCACATAGTTTTTCTCGTGATCTCTCTGTGATGATATTTCTGTCTTCTCGGGACCTCTCACCACGTGCTGCTGCCTGTAAGTAAAATCCCATACCCCACCCCCCACTCCTTTTGCATTCAAAACCCAACCACTCTTCCTTCCTTCCTTCTTCTTTAGCCTCTTCTCCACTTCCACTCTCTGCCCCGACCTCATGCTTCTAATGCGCCTCCAAAGTTACAGTTTCTTCCCTCCCAACAAATGCATTGTTCTTCATGCAAACCATTCAGCCCACTAACGCTTCCCGCTTTATTTAGTAGATCGCGTAGTAACAATAAAGCAAAATTGAGAGAAGAAAAAGAGTGGATGTTCAGTGCAGATTGGGTTTGCACATTCACATTCAACTCCTAACAAAGTATTTATTTGGTTAGGAGTGAAAATGTTGGAAGATGAGGAGTGGGTAGTGGTGAGAAGGGCTTACGAGAAGGAGTTGTGGAGACCAAGTGATGAAAACGAGGAAGGATCAGAGAGTGGTGAGGAGTTGAAGGTGAGGTTTAAAGGCCCCGCCACCCATTGGACTGATGCAGTGCCAATTGGGAATGGGAGGCTTGGTGCTATGGTTTGGGGCGCTCTTGCTTCTGAAACTATCCAACTTAATGGTACTAATCAAAATATTACTGTTCTTTTGTTGTTTCTTGTATTTCTAGTGGGTGTGTTGTGTTTATGTAGTACTGCATTGCCATAATTATTAAGATTTGTGATTTGTTCTGTAAATTGGTGTAGAATTGCATTTTCTTGACTTAATAAATGGTAGACAACTAAAAGTCAGTCGAAAAGCTAGATCAGGTGAAATCTGAGAACTTTAAAATGCAAGTTTTTGGTTTTGTGTCATTTTGATGTGTTTTATTACAAATGCATATACTGGTCTTGTGTGTGAATGTTTTTTAATTAGTATTAGTTAAATTTTAGGAAACCATTTTGTCTCTTATAATATTGTTTGTTGTTTCATAGAGGATACGTTGTGGACTGGTGTTCCTGGAAACTATACTAATCCAAATGCTCCAGCAGCATTGGCGGAAGTTCGAAAGCTTGTCGATAATGGTCAGTATGCAGAAGCTACCACAGAAGCAGAGAAGTTGTCAGGAGAACCTTCTCAGGTGCGTGTTAACATATAAGGCTCGATTTCGACAATGTACCATATCGTATGTGGTTAATATTTCAGGCTCAGATGCTTTTAATGCATGCTCTATTTGAAATTTCCATGCATTAGGTTAACGTGAGTTCTGTTTGTAGGTTTACCAACTGCTTGGAGATATTGTGCTAGAATTTGATGAATCCCATCTTAAGTATGATCAGGATACATACATCAGAGAGCTGGACTTGGATACTGCAACTGCAACAGTAAAATATTCATTGGGTGATGTGGAGTATAAAAGGGAACATTTTGCTTCTAATCCTGATCAAGTAATCGTGACAAAAATTTCTGGAAGTAAATCAGGGTCTGTGTCATTTACAGTGTTCCTTGACAGCAAGATGCATCATCATTCATATGTTAAAGGCTCAAACCAAATAATACTTGAAGGAACTTGTCCTGGTTTAAGGATATCCCCGCATCTAAATGTAAAAGAGAATCCAAAGGGAATTCAGTTTGCTGCAATCCTTGATTTACAAATTAGTGAGGGCAAAGGATCAATAAGCATTTTGGAGGACCGGAAGTTGAAGGTGGAAGGTTCAGATTTCTCTGTATTGCGCTTGGTGTGTTCATCGTCATTTGAAGGCCCGTTCACCATGCCTAAAAGTTCCAAAAAGCACCCAACAGTAGACGCATCAAGTAGAATGGGAAAAATAAGAGATTCGACATTTTCTGATTTGTATTCTCGTCATGTGGATGATTATCAGAATCTGTTTCATCGGGTTTCACTGCAGCTTTCGAAAAGCACCAAGGGTATGTTAGGAAGTAGACCTGTAGATATGAAGAAACATGTGGCCTTTAGTGGCAACTTGTCTCTAGAGGGCAGAGCAGAAAGTGCCGTGTCAACTTCAGACAGGGTGAAATCTTTTCAAACTGATGAAGATCCATCTCTGGTGGAGCTTTTGTTTCAATATGGTCGATATTTGCTTATTTCTTCTTCTCGGCCAGGAACCCAGGTGGCAAATCTGCAAGGCATATGGAACAAGGATACGGAGCCTCCATGGGAGTATGTTGAGCATTTCCTCCTTTCCTCTCTCAACCCCACTAGTGTTTGAATATATTTCTTACTATGTGCCAGCAATACGATTAACTCACCTCTTCTGATTGCACAAATTCAAAGATGTGTTTTTACATGCTTGTTTTATTTTGATGCTCATGGTGATATAATAACATATGTTCAAAAATGTACCACTAAGCTTGAGGATATATTTATCATGCTAAAGTTTAGCGCAGAATCATCCTGGTTGCTCTGCTTTTTCAGTTTTTATTTAATTTCCATTCTTCATATTGGAGTTTCAACTTATCAAACTAGTTTTCATTTTCATGTGATGTTAGAGCAGAAATTGATTTGTGTTTTCATTGATTTCAGCGGAGCTCAACACCTGAACATTAATCTTCAAATGAACTACTGGCCTGCTCTTCCTTGTAATCTTAAAGAGTGTCAAGAACCTTTGTTTGACTACATATCTTCTTTGTCAATAAATGGAAGTAAGACTGCAAAAGTATGGTTCTTCGTACTCCGTTTTTTCCATCTAAAATTCTTGGCCTTTGACTACTCTTTTTCTCATAGATGCATTATGTGGACTTTGATGGGGGGTTATCTTTAAGTTAAATTATGTGAATTCTGAAAATTAAAAACAATATTTAAGTTCCATGTCATTGGAGAATGTTGTTCTGTGGTCTTCGTGTAATTTGTCTTTGTTTTTATTAGTAAAGTTCAGCTGTGCACCTACACTAAAGTATGCTTGAAACACTAGTTTATGGGAAGATCATTTACCTTGCACAAAGTTTGTGTTCTTTTGGGAAGTTTCGTTTTGTTTGCATGTGAAGACCAGTTTTATAATTCATCTCCAATTCTAGAGTTCTGGAAAGAGATGAGCGTATCATCTCCTATTCCAATTATTCCATCTTTACTTTGACTGTGTTCATGATAGGAGTCAATCAGATGTTTTTTCTGCTCTGTTTATGCTTTTGTGGAGTAACTAAGTATGAAAACTTAAATAATTAAGTACTTCTCTTGAACATTTGTCAAGTGCAATTGATAAGAAATGTGTGATAAATAAATAAATGTTTCTGATTGTTATAGGTGAACTATGAAGCAGAAGGTTGGGTTGCACATCAGGTATCTGATCTTTGGGCAAAAACATCGCCTGATCGAGGTCAGGCTGTCTGGGCTTTGTGGCCTATGGGAGGTGCCTGGCTTTGTACACACTTGTGGGAGCACTATACTTACACAATGGATAAAGTAAGATACAAATCTACAAGTTCATTATTTTTGCTTATTTTTACCACATAATATTCCAAGCAGCGTGCGTAACAAGTACTGAATTACGATGTAACAAAGAGTAGTCTGATTAAACTTTATCAAACACATGGATATCCACACACACCTATATATGAAATATTTGTGTTTATCATATTGCTATCCCTTCAAAAAATAATATCTAAGACTTCATCTCTTTACATTATAGAAACCTGTTTCCATTGTGCATTCTTCTTCCTTTCAGCACAACAAGTAACAATCCCATAACTTTCTGAAAGTGAGAAAAAAAGATTAAAAGTCTAGTTAGTTTCACTTTATATGTTTTGCTCCTGACAAAGAATTGAGTACTGACACATTGGCTTGATTCAGTGCATCAAAGAAATGGTTTAGTTTTACTTGATATATCTTGCAGTGATGCTGATGAGTTATACCATGCATCTTTGTTGTGGTTAACACATTCATGTTTTGTTGTGATTAACACATTCATGTTGTAGCTGGTATTTCATAGAATCTTCACCAATATCTAGAAGTCTTTTTGCTTGTTAGTGATTGTTAATTTATGCCGTATATTTAGGATTTTCTAAAAAATAAGGCATACCCTCTGTTGGAAGGATGCACTGCATTTCTGTTGGACTGGTTGATTGAAGGACAAGGAGGATATCTGGAAACCAATCCTTCGACTTCACCTGAACATATGTTTATTGCTCCAGATGGTAAACCTGCAAGTGTAAGCTATTCATCAACCATGGACATGTCAATTATAAAGGAAGTGTTCTCTGAAATTGTTTCAGCAGCAGAGGTACATTCTTTTCTTCATTACGGAAATAGGGGTATATTTTCTAACGCCGTTGATTCTGCATCTTTTTTACTAAGAAGCCTTTTCACCAACAGATTTTGGGAAAACATGAGGATGAAATTATTCAACGAGTCCGTGAGGCGCAGCCAAAGCTTTTACCAACAAAAATTGCCAGAGATGGATCCATTTTGGAATGGGTATGTTGGATACTTTTCTTGGGTTTCTTCTGTGATCATAAATTTCTTTTGTCTTAAGAATCTATCTTTTGGCAGGCTCAAGATTTTCAGGACCCAGAGATTCATCATCGACATGTATCACACCTCTTTGGCCTGTTTCCTGGTCATACAATGACAGTTGAGAAAACTCCGGACCTGAGTAAGGCTGCGGAAAATACACTTATCAAAAGAGGTATGATATTAACTAATAGAAAACATTTTTGATGTGTAAGCCCACCCAATTTAGTTGCATGTTTTTCTTTAGCCGGTTAAGCATGCTGCAGCTTCTAATCTCACATTTTCTTTAGCATGAAGTTAACCAATTTTTACATTTCAAAATGAGTAAACAGGTGAAGAGGGTCCAGGATGGTCTACCATGTGGAAAGCAGCTTTATGGGCACGTCTTCACAACAACGAGCATGCATATCGAATGGTAAAACACTTATTTGACCTGGTGGATCCTGACCATGAAAGTAACTATGAGGGAGGGCTATACAGCAACCTCTTCACTGCTCATCCCCCTTTCCAGATTGATGCCAATTTTGGGTAAGCAATCTACCTCTCGAGATGCTAGAGATGGAAAGAAATGGAAAAAGATATGTTGGTTGTATCAAATAAATGGTTGGTTCATAACAATTCTGAGTGTATATACTTTTGGTTTCAGTTTTTCAGCCGCAATTGCAGAAATGCTAGTCCAGAGTACTCCGAAGGACCTGTACTTACTCCCAGCACTTCCTCGAGATAAATGGGCTAATGGCTGTGTGAAAGGACTGAAGGCGCGTGGCGGCGTGACGGTCAATATATGCTGGAAAGAAGGTGACCTTCACCTAGTTGGTCTATGGTCAAGGGAGCAGAATTCTCTCACAAGATTACACTACAGAGGAACGGTGGTGAACGCAAATTTACCGGCCGGTAAAGTTTATACATTTAATAGAAAGTTAAGATGCATAAAGGCGTGCTCTCTTTCTGATGCAGCAGGACAAGCATGACAGGCGAGATTATTCACCAGAAAGGAGAGTCCATTGGTGTTTTTGATAATAAACCTGATATGGAACAAAGCCTCTCCCTCAACATATACTTGGCCTTTTTTTTTCATTTTTTTTAAGGCATCTCTCAATAATGGGTTTTTTATGAATAAATCTTGTGAAAAGAAGGAATCTAGCAAGGTTTATGCATGTTTTAGTGAATCGAAGAGGATGAAACAATATAGTTATATTTTGGTTGTTGATGCAAGAGGACTGAGGAGATACGTACTCGTACTTCATCCCACATCGACTAAGTTTAAAATGATATAGCGACAGGTCTCTACAAAAAGCCAGGGACGAGAGGTCTTAAACAACGCAGCCGCGCAGTGAGCACAGAGAGAACTATTCTTTCGCCTTTTACTAAAGAATACCGTTTGCTCGCTGCAGATGGCGGCATACGCCTATTTTTGGAGGGGCCTGCCCATGGTGGGTTCCACCCAAGCCGATTTAAATGTTTGTTCTTCTATTTTTACGTGATTTGAATTGAAAGTTAATCTAGTGCCTCAAGCAAATTGGGATGTTATATTTGGAAGAAAGGGGATTTTCCTTAGTTTTCTTTATTCTCCAAGATTAAATATTATATTGTTGTGACAAATAACAAGGGCATGTCATAACTAGTTTGTTGTACCCAATTTGTTCACCATTTATTCATAACATATCCATCACATGCCCACAGTCATGTTAAAAATAAACATATATATTTTTATCTTAATAAATTTGTGAGATTTTCAATTTTTAGTGCTAAATTGTAACTATTGCTTACTCATTTTGTAATTATTAAAAGTTTAAATAAAAGTGGTGTTGTATCCATTTAACTGCTCCAGTTGGTCAAAGATTGATTATGCATGTGTTACTAACTTTGCTTACAACAAAAGAGAGGTCTAGACAATAATAACAATTTGCCTGTATCAAGGACCATTAAATGAAGCCTAAAGCTTTGTAAGTTGATCATCAGGTGGAGGCTTAGAGGAAGAGCAGCTTGTAGGTGACGACACTGGTTTGGAGTAAAGCATATTTGACTCGAAAAGTAAATCAAGAATGTATTTGAATTGTTATAATGTAACACCATGTGAATCCTATGTATGCCTCAACACCAAAAAAATAAGGGAATTGGCCAAGAACTTTCAGTCGAAATTTAGACCGTAATTGTGTATGACACTGTTGAGGAAGACTGTAGATGATCCTGTTAGACGAATGTCTTCAACAGAAACTATAAAAAATGCATCAATATCATTATTATGGTAGTAGAATAATGGCGGGTCAGTTTTGGATTGATGAAAACCAAATTGCAGCAGTAGATTTCTAAGGCAAGTGAACCATGCATGTGGAGTTTGACGAAAACCACATAGACTTCTTAAGAAGACAAACATGATGAGGGTTGGTGTTGACCTATAAAAAAGGAAGAAAGTTCCGCATAGTCATCGCCGCGGTATGATTATAATCCTTCGCGTAAAAGAGTCACGAAGACAAAGCGAAATTGTGGATTTCAGGAGAACCAAACGAATGATAAAGACTAGTGGAATGATATGCGAGATAGCATATCGCGAGAACGGCATGAACTATGATATGAATGTCAGCGATAGCGAAAGATAGGAGGTTCGCTCAAACAAGCCCAGTTGAGGTTCGCGCTTGGTGAGTTGATGGCGAGTGCGATGAGGAAAGAGCGAGCGGTTACTAAAGCAGTTAACAAAATTCAAACAAGGCATTGAAGCATATATTTTGGAGCAGTTGAGCGGTTTGAGGTACACGTTCCTCGAGAATGCCTGAATGATCGGACTGAAAGGATAACCGCACATGAAGTCTTTTAAATACCAAAAGAGATGCAAGAAAACCTCTCTCTCGACACACACAACTTGACTCTTTTCCTGTCTTCTTTACTTTCTGTCTTGTAGCATAGCTTACACAGTTCACTTACTAAAAGGGCCGAAAGGATCACTTGCAAAAGTGCAAGGATGTCGTCTTCTGAGGCGTCTTCTGTAAGTGCTTTATTGTAATCGTTAAGTGTTACATTAATGCAGTTTATTTATTGCAATTTACGTTTGTCATATTTCACTTGCTTTACAGTTTTTTGCACTTAGGAGTAGAGTAACTTAGTTTTCCTTTACCGCTTTCTGCACTCAGGAGTAGGATAACTTAGACTAGTCGAACGCTTTAACCTTACTAAAAGTCCTAAGTTAATTAGGCAATACGAACCCACGCATAAGCAGACGTCTACATTCATTCGCGACTATCTTCTCCGCAAAACAGCATCCGCACGCGACCGGTTTTTCCCGCGAAACTTTGGCATAACAGATTTGGCGACCGCAGTGGGAGACTTGGTTGCAAGGTTCGAAGCTATGGCTAAGCGAGTTACGCGAAGTGATGTGCTGGTCGGCCAAGATATTCTTGGCGAGTCCAGCGAACCTCGGCCTTTCGGCGAAGAGGGCCAATTTCTCGAAAAGTCGGGATCAAAATCTCCAACTTCGTCGAGTATTCCTGGAATTAGTTTTCAAGAGTATTATGAAACGAAGATGGCTGAGATAGAGCGTAATGCAGAGCTCAGGAAAGAGTTACTCAAACGCCAACTCGACGAGATTCAGTCTCAAATAACCAGTTCTTGGTCGCATTCTGAGGATTTCTCCAAACAATGGAGGGATTCTTTGGTTACCAAGTTCCA
>CANYCX012057531.1:0-10611 GCA_948193385.1 Breynia disticha f. nivosa | reverse complement strand
AGCTATGCTGTGTGCGAATATGAATGAGATTCATATTGATTATATTCATACATATATCATAAGTCTGTGTGATACGAGCCTGTGTGGCAATACTATTCCTGTGTGGATGAGGAATGTTGTGTGCTATGGTCCATACTTACGAGCTATATGCTCAAAGCTGTGTGCTCAGTCTATATGTCATTCCTCTGCTGTGTGAGATAGAGGATTCCCTTTGCTGTGTGTTATGGTGGGCAAAACCCAGGTACATCCTGTGTGGATTTGCATTAGCATTGACATTTTATTGCATACATTTGTATCTATGTCATGCTATAGTATTTTTGTGATTTGGAACCTGTGTGGTTTGTATATATATATTTTTCTATGTGAATGCTAACTTGTGTGGTTATATATGCTATCCTGTGTGGATATAGAACCTGTGTGGTTCGATATTAGGTATAATTGATCTGTGTGATCGACTTTATTGTATACTCTTCTGTGTGAATAATGATCTAAATGATATGAGAATTGTTGTGTGTAATATTGAATAAATTGCAGTGTGCCTAAGTAAGAGAACTCCTGTGTGGACTATAGATATCTTTGTGATCTAATACTGGTATGATTAACATCGCCTGTGTGATTATCCTGCTTGATTAATTATAACATGTTGTGTGCTAAAGAATGTAACTTTATATGAAAAGAGTAAGGAAATTGCCTATGTAAACATTGGAAAAGAATGTAACTTTGTATTACCTTAAAACAGGGATTGGATAGGCATTTCCGACATTTAGTACTTCTTAGTACTAATCAGCACGTCATCGTGCTGTATATTGAATTGGTAATGAAGGGATGAGCATGACCTCACGTTCATCAGCACATCTGTGCTAACTGGACATTTGCACTTCATTTAAACTTAATTTAGGTTTACACTTACTGAGTATAATTTTATACTCATCCCTTTTATTTGTTTATATGTTGTGCAGATATAGCATGATTGCCGTAAGGTGGATTCGAGCACGAATTTGTAAAAGTGGATAGTTTTGTAAAAGAATTTTCAAATGAATGATTTGGTTTGAACTTTATGTTCTTACCTTATTGTATAAATTTTTATACTTGTGTAATTGTTAATTCTTTTGAATTATCCAAGTAAATTGATTGAATAGTTGGAAAAGTTTGGAAAACAAATTTTATATTTGGAGATTGGAAATTAAAATCGGGGGTGGTTTTAAATATTCAGAAAATATTGGTTTTTAATTTTTAGTCTCACAGTTATGAAATAGGAATTATCCTTTGTTTGAATTAGTTCCATGTGTTTAACAAATTGTTCATACTTTCACCATGCAGCACGGGAGCGTGCTAAAGAACTCGACGACCGTGTTGCATTACGAAAGATACAGTGCAATGGCACGGGCCCTTGTGAATCAATACGGGAGTTGTTCTGGTGCTCTAGAACAAACAGTGACTCAGCACGGTCCCGTGTGTATAGGCACGGTGGCCGTGTGAGAACTTTGGAACAAACAATAGCCTGGCACGATATTGTGTCGATCGACACGTCGGCTGTGTCGAGCCCCTGGAACTTCCCTACCATTCATTTTTCAACCATCTTCTTAAATCACACATACAACAATATACAAACCACAAGTTTACATATAGCCAGAATTCCATCGTTTCATAATTACATTTACTAACATCAATTATAACCCATAACTTATCCTCAAGAACACTCATTTCACATTCTCATTAACCAAATTAACACAAACATTAATAATTCACAACAATGGAACCATTATACACAATCACATATATATAAAAATGTAACAATGCTACATAATGCTTCATGTATGCTAATGCGTACACACGCAATAATGCACACTCTTTGCCAATCCTTTTTCATACGACCGGAGAGCTCTCGCTCTCATTTGTTCCGTACAACCATTGAGCTTTTGCTCTCATTTTTCCATATGGCCATTGAGCTTTTGCTCTCATTTTTTGGGTCAATGCCTCCTTTTCCTTTCTTATGGCCATGTACACACAATCCTCGTGTAAAATACAATGAAACAAATGAAAACATCCATGGCAACATGAAATTTCACATCATACAATTCCATCCGCAAATCCACATTACATATATAAGCTTCAACATAATAACCACATGCCATTTAACACAAATCACATCTCACTAAGTTCAAATCACACAATTTCACTCAAATCACAATACAAATCATATATTCTCAAGAGTCCAATTTTCATGCATTTAGTTGATCATATTACCATACAAATACAAGACATACCAAGGTAAGTGCATATTCGGTGCACTTACCTCGATTCTTCAAAGTCACATGCTCTACACTCAACCTCGGTTTCAATCCCAATTTTTGCCTCCTACACTATTCATTTTAATTTCAATTAAATACTTTGTTCATCATTCTCATTATTCAATAATTTCTCAAATTCTAGAAAGCCTCAAATCCTCCTAATTTTCGATGAACCTTAGTTCAATTCCTCACGACTCTCTCAATTCTTTTCCCCACAAACACTAATTCCCCACTCAAAACACCTTTTTATTCATTCTTCCTACACTCTTTTCCACCAAACTCCTATTCTACCACTTCCTCTTACTTTTTTTTCCACAAATACACCTCCTACAAGTTAAATTGTTCTCAATTCTACAATTTATTGACAATTTCATCCACATTTCTAACCCTAACTGTCACATGCACTTCATATATTTTGAGTCTCACCATACCAAAGAGGGTTTAGAAGATTACCTTAGCTCTTTTGACCTCAAATCCGTCAAAATCCCCTCTTTTCCGCTAAGAATCGCGTGGCTATGATGGATTAGGATTTTGGTCATTTTGGGTAAGGGTTAGTAGCTCCTAAGACTTAGGAATGAGTCTTTGGTTTTGTTTTACGCATTTAAGTTTTTGTTCAGGACACACCCATTGACACGACCATGTCGAGCATCGTGTGCCGCATTTTCTTGCATGGCAACATCCACAACTTATGCCCCGTGTCGTGCTGTTAGTTTAGTTCTAGTGCCTTTGGCATGACCCATGTTCAACCTGTGCCCAACCCGTGCTGACCTATTTCTACCTCATTTCCTCTCGTATTGACCCGACGCGACTCGTTCAATTTTTAATTATATTTTTCCCTAATTTTCTTTATTTTTCTAGCGTGTTACATTTTTCCTTGCTATTTGCACTTCTAGTTCATGGTTGTTTTTTACTAACATCATAACCAATTTCTTTTGTTGTTCCCTTCTCTTTAAGGTGTGCGTCTTCTTCTCCATAGTTCTTTTGTCTTGAACCACCATCCACTTCTCTATTTCCTTGAGAACCTGCAGTTTAACAAATCTAGGCCTAGGATTTGTTGTCTCGAACCACCACCCACTTCTTTGTTTCTTTGAGAACCCTATCCACCAATCTAGGCGCAACCACGTTAACAGAGTTTCCTCTTTTCTAAAATGGATCCTTGTCTACCATCATTGGTTCTTCTAGGAACTTGATTATTCCCTTGTTGATTCTTTCCTGAATTATGTTCTTGAATGCCCAGCATGCATTAGTAGAATGAGTCCATGTGTCGTGAAACTTACAATACTCCTTTCCTCTTAGTTCTTCCTTGGAAGGTAACATGTTTCCTTCTAGTAAGCTTAAAAAGTGTTCCTGTAACAAAAAATAAATTTTTTTTCCATTTTTTAGCCCAATCAAAAGTATAATGTAAATTTTTCTTATCATCTCATTTAGCTTAGGAGTTGGTATTTGTTCAGTCAGTTTCAGGCAATTGATGCTCCCTTTGTTAGGCACTGCTGCAACAACCACTTCCACCTAAGGACTTCAGGTGTATCCACTAAATGGGCTTTATGGAAACAAGTTCCCATGGTCTATTTCCTTCTTTCAACATCTTTGTGCAACAACTTTTCATATTTCTTAACTTTAGTGGCCATTTCACAAAAATTACGAAAGTCCATTCTCACAAATTTGATCTCTGATATCATCAATCTGAACTTATTTTACATTTTCTTGAACCTGACAATAAAATCATCACCATTTTCTCTAGAAGCTTGAGTAACCTAGATATGTCAACTATGCTAACTTCCAGCTTTCTTTTAAAAAACTGTGCATCGAAGAGTTTTTGCATATCAGGCCAACTAAACACAAATCCCTAGGTAAAGATACAAACCACATAAAAGCCACTTCTATCAAAGAGTTTAGGAAAAGTCTTAACAACATGTTTTGGTAGTTGGGGTATCTAAAAAAATCTTTGCACTGTGTAGTTAATCCTGCCACATTCTCTACCGTCGACTGTCCACTTTTGCTTGAGAATAAATAAAAGTCAGGAATTTTAAATCCCTTTAAAAAGGGCTCCATGTCAATGTGCTCTAAATATGGTTTTTTGAACTCGATCCTAATACATAGATGAAACCCAGGACCCAACAATTCTTGAACAGCCTTCCTTGTCATGTTGGTGTCCACCTTACCACCATTAGGGCCATGTAAACATTGTGAATCTAGAAGGGAATTTTGTCCCAAGAGAATTCCAGTGGTCCTTGGGTTGATAATGCCACTCCTTTGGGCGACGTCTCTGATAAACGACGAGGCACCTTCACTTTCATAAAAATTGGGCTGTGTTCTTGGGCTTGTGTATCCTTGGACATATATGGAAGGTTTGTAAGGCGTTGTAGTTGGTGCCTTGGAAATGTTTTCTCACTTGTGAAGGGGGTGATAAATAGGAGCAACCTGTTTTCCTTTTTTCCCAGCTTCAACATCACTTTTAGACTTCTACCCCCAGTTTCCTTGGATGTTTTTTAATCACAACTTCAGTTTTTCCTTCTGTAGCTTTGTCTCCTTGGGAAACCTGTTCAGAATTTGACCTCTTTTTGGCCTGGGCTCCTTCGTTAATGGTATCAATCAACTCCTAGCCTTTCTTTACACAGAGTTCCCTGGCCATCAGCAGTTGCACCATTCCTCTTATCTCTACCATGAACTCTTCCATCCATGGAATCTTCACTTCCAGGCACAACTTGTCTGGATCAATATGAATTTTTAAGAAACTGTCCCTGGAATGGTTACCATTGCAAAACTATTGGTCTTTTCCATGTCCTTAGATTTGGAATCACTTTTCTTCCCATTTCTTGTAATGCATGAAAACAAAAATTAAAGAAAAGTGCGAGCATGCTAGGAATTTTTAAGCTATTCCAAACTAAAATGAAAATACGTTCGATTAAGCTGAATTCAAAATCAAACGATTGCAAATGGAAAATTAGGACGATCTTTTCTATGGGTCCTTGACTCAATGGTGACAAATCATCAAATAACAACAATTAAAATAAGAGCCAAAATTAAAGCTAACAGAATACTAAAAGTACACGAAAATAAAACTGTAAGATGACAAAATTAACGTGAAGATTGAGCTATTTTTTCTGTTAGAGATGTGTGTGCTCTAAACTTGATTATTACTATATTTGTAGGCATCTTCGTAGTTGGCAATAAATCAAATATTCTCTTGATTGATAAATGGTCTTTATTTCCTTGAGTAGCAAATCAAATATTCTTCTTTTATTCGATTTGTTTCTTTGTCTGGCACTTTGATTCTCATAATATTTTTTTTCCTTAATTACCAAAAATGGGTCAAGAAATCTGTAACAATGATTGGGCCAGACCGATTAATTCGGCCTGTGGTCCAAAATTATTTTTGGTGTAAATAAACTTTTAAAAAAATTTGCAAACCTCTTATTCACCCATCAACATAAAGTTAAAATTTTTAAATTACATTGTTAGTGACTAACTATTACTTTAAAATTAAACATAATTCATAATATAAGTATTCATGTTCAATATCGAAGTATAAAATAATTGGACTAAACCAGTCAAATAATACCTACCTCATTACAAGTAGTTGTTCCCATGTTTGCAAGAAAAATTAAAAGTAGAATAATGAGAGAATATTTATTGGTTATATCATATACAAGCAAAGCACTCAAATCTTGCGAAGTTATGGATGCTTAACTATGTGTTACTTTGTGTGGTGCTTAACAATGCCAAAATAAGAAATATATTTAAGGAGAGTAAAAAATAGACGAGTTAAAAATAGTGTTAGAAAAAATACAACAAGTGAGAGTTGTACTATATAAAATATTCTATAGGCTCATTTGTCATCGAGATTGACGTTTATGTCTAATAGACATTATTAACCTTCTACAAATTTAATAATGATATGAGTAAATAAAATTCAATAAATGTTAAATGTCTACGTAATATCTTATATGATCCTTTGCTCTTTCATATTATAACAGTAGAAGGTATGAGACAACTCATCTTTATTCTGTAATGCCACTTTCTTGATCTCATTTGTAACACTGAATGAACATTGACTTTAACTATCAATCAATCTTTGTCTAGCCAGAGACTACTCAATTCACATATCAAGTGGCTACTGCTATCATGTCTCTTCTGATAGTGACAATCCTTTCACTTTTTATGGCCCTCTCTTGGACTGTAATATGCTCAATCATATCCATATGTCCTATCTGGTTACAAGTCAAATTAGGCATATGTCAAAGTATATTAGAATAAGCCCAACTCACGCGAAGACTTTAGGTCTTAGGATACCAATATAATCACTACTAATAAAAATGTTTATAGCTTCTTGTCTACCATTTAACATTATAGTTTAAATTGATCGATTTAATATATTCTCTGTATGATGTATCTATGTTTTCTATACTTCATAATTGGTGAAAAAATCATTTCATATAGCCATATACTAGTTTTAGTTTATTGGAATTTCCACTGTCAGTATCAACTAGCGATATTTAGATATTATTCTTATGTTCAACACGAATCACATCCAATGTCTTACACAGATGATTGACCAAGGCTAACATCATGACTAAGTTTATTAATTATATATATATATATATATATATATATATATATATATATATATATATATATATGTATATAAAATAAACAGATAAAATAAATTGTCTTATCTTTATGATTCTCTCAAATTAATGAACAAGTTAAATAAGACTCTGTATTAAGGGTACACTAATAGTCTCTCCTTACCTCGATACTGCTGAATTATAACATCTTAACTTATTCTACCTTTTTACCGTATAATAGACCTATTCATATTATTTGTAATATTTTTTCTTAATTAAACATTCTATATTTTGACCTATAATTTAGAAACTTCCTTGTCTAATTTTCTATTCATTCATTCTTTAATTATTAAATATTTGTCAACTATTTGTATACTTTTTAATTCTTAACATGGCATGTGTTAGTGTAACACATCCTATGAGAACGATTCCATGTTAGATTGACATGACCTTTGTGTTGGTAAAACATTCATGTCCAAAAAAATTTAATAAACAATATAGAGATTGCGGTCTTTTACATACCCTGTGTTGATGATCACGCCTTGCCCATGGTACTTTACACGACCCATGTTGAATAAGAAGAATATGAAAATAATATAAAAATAATACTATAAAATGATCACCCCGATAAAAACACAATCTTCGTTGAGTACTCAATCAATTCTATTCAATGTTAACTTTCATATTATACAAACAACAACAATCTCAATTGTTAATAATCAAGTCATCATCAATATGTAAACTATATATTAATCATTTGTTTATCTATTTACATAATAAACTATTTTTTTATTAATAATCACATTAATACACACACAATCATTTATACATGTCTAAAATTCTAACAACAATATTCAATGTTTACATTATATTCTATACATGAGATGTATGATTAGATTGCATGAGAAGAAAGAGTGTTGCAGAAGAATCCAATTGTACCACCTGAAAGAATAGCATCTAACTTTCCTTTTCCTATCTTTCTTGAACCTGAAATAAAATGCATATTTTTATGAGCCATAGAACTCAGTGAGTAAACAATATACTTAATTTAATCAGTTTCATTCATATATCATCAATTACCTTTATTTATATGAACTTAGATGATTATATAACTTATGTCAATAACTTGGATGCTCACTTATATTCCCATGCATCTATCTCTATATTCACTAATGCATTTCCATTCATGTAACATTCATAGATTTGTGTTGATATTTACTTTTATATATTAGCACTCATATACACACATGAACATAAAAGTTCATATGCATTCAATTGCAATCTTACTAACTTGTTTCCATTCATATGTATATTATTTTTTATTCATTTATATTAGTATGTATTTTTTTTCTTCATTTGATCATATTACTTATGAACATATAGATCATGTAATTTATCCCCACATCTCCATTTTTTATATCCGATAATCTCCATTTAATCACCTCCAAATCATCACCATTCACTTTTCTGCACATCTCCAATTACCCTCCACCATTTATTATTCATATGATTCATTAAATCATTAATATATATATATATATATATATATATATAAAGTGAAGTTATGAATAATCATGTACTTCCATTTTTATAATTCAAATTGTGTTTCATTTGATCATTTGCTTATGTTTCCATCATAATCATTTCTTTGTTTTGCATTCATCTCATTCATCACATATATAGTATGATTTCATTTACTGAACAAGTAAACTTATCTTTTTTGTGATTATCATGTATGCATCATTCAATATCAAATATTCCAATCACATATAACAAGCACCACACAAAACACTTCAACTATAGGAATTGTGAAATAGTGCAATCCCTGCACGTCACATCAAAATCCCACACTCTAACAATTCTAGCAATCTCATACAAATCAATAATCATCATATAATCACAAACAATCATCGATGCATATTATTTAACTATCTTTTCTTTAGGAGATCACACACATAGCAATATATAAAAGTGAGTCTAGATTACTCACTTGTTTAGCCGCAATATTCGGAGTTCCTTTAGATTGCGATCCAAACTCCTTATAACCGTCAAACATACTAGACAATAATTCTCTATATCATTTTTTACAATCCTATATAAATTAACTACTTACATATATGCATGAATATGTAATCTTTTCTCCTATTCAATTCACAATTCTTTATTTGTACATATCTTCTACTAAAATATCTATTCCATTTATTAACTACTGGACTAAATTCCAAAATTATTAAGCTTTCTTACCTCCTTCCTTTTTCCTATTTCCTTTTCAACCGATACCCTCTTCCCTTCCTTGATTTTTCGATTAAGATTGATAAGGATTAACTTTTGAAAGTTTTGATGAATTTATAATGATTTTAAGGTGTTTTGGGTGATGGTTCTCATCCAAACCCACTCCTACTTGTTTTAAAACAAAACTACCACCTCCAACTTTTATTTCCAAGGTTTATACATGTTTTGCAGTGCAACACGCTCGTGTCGTGTAGCAACATGGCCCATGTTGTCAATACACCCACTGTGTAATGCAACACACGCGGTGTCTCATACTTTCTCACTTCAACAAACTCACTATGTAACACAACACACCTGGTGTGTTAGACAACAATTAACCTAGTTTCCATTAATAACATCATTCTTATGTTATCTATCATTTTACTTAAATTTCATATGATTATAACTATGTATTCATATAACTTAAACAATATGAATAGTATACATGAAGTTTATATTTGTTTACTTTTGATTTCTGTATCTATTTTGTTAAAATAAACTATTAGTGACATGAGTTCTTTGTGTAAACAAATTGCCCATTGCCTCTATTGTCATGTCATTTTCTAACTAGTACTCTTATTTACATGCTTATATACCTTAAATAAATCTTGAAAACAATGAATCAACTGCACTTGAATTAGCAACCTCAGTTGACAGATCCTAACTGAGCTAAAAAGGGGATAATAGAAACACTGGGAGCTACCTACCTAAACCACTTATTGATAATAAAGACATCATACCAAAATCAACTCCCTTTGTGTTGCTCAACAAATATAACAAATAATAAAAGAGTAACACTTAATGCCACCCTTTTATCTTATTATATGCTAACTTAAAAAATTAGATGATAAAGATCCAATTTATATAGTTATTAATAAAGAAAGTATGTTATCAAGTGTTGATGCAACATTTGAATGCAATCACCAATTCATCATAACAAAACTGAACAAAGGAAAAAATTATCTACCATAAATATTTTCACCATGTATACATAAGATAAACTTACAAAAGACTCAATAAGCAAGTAAAATTTGAAACAGGAATAAATGTTGAATTATACCTAAATAGGGGTTGGTCGACAAGCTATCATTCCTAATTTATTGTTGGCAAAATGTTCAGTAGGAAAGAGGGTAGTGATTGGCAGAGCTGTCAAAACGCGTCGGCGTGTCGTGTTCGTGTCGTGTCAACATATCCTGTTGACTTGACACGTTTACACGCAACACGAACACGACACGATTGATAAACATGTCAAAATTTCAAACATGTACCCGACCTGTTTATTAAACATGTTGACACGACATAAAATGTTTCACATGATAAGGTGAGGTGGTGAGGAGAGGTAATGGAGAGGCGACAAAAAGAGGGGATGGTGAGGCGAGGATCCCATGAGGAGAGGGGATGGTGAGGTGAGGAAAGGCAATGAGGAGAAGCCATTCAGTGAGACTAGACGCGATGGTGAGGCAAGACAGCGAAGAGAGACG
>CANYCX012057430.1:0-18028 GCA_948193385.1 Breynia disticha f. nivosa | reverse complement strand
TAAATGTGGGGTTAGTTTAGGTAATTTAGAGTTAATTTAGGGTTAATTAACTTTATGCCCTTTTTATTTTATGGTGATGTGATGGTGAAAACGGTGGTTTTGATGATTACATATATGTTTAAGGAAATTATTCTGCGAGTTTATGACACGATATTAATGAATAATTTACTCTATATTTCTAAATAAGTGTTTTTTTAGCAATGAGTATACAGATTAAGAAATGATTTTAATAGAAAAAAGATTATTTTATTTTTATTTAAAACTCAGTCTATCAATGTATTTGTTGTATTAAAAAAATTTTATACTACAGAGCTTGTCTTGGAAAAATAAAATTTCTTTAGTTCTTATTTTTGGAAAAATAAATTTTTTTTTAGTTTTTAGAGAATGAGAATGAAATTTAAAAAGGGAAATTTAGAAAAAATTTGTTAAATTTTTAAAAATATACTTATTTTATAACAAATATTTTAGTCTAAAATAACACTTAGGACAGAGAGTATTTGATAAAAATTTGTATGTTATGATTATAATAAGATTAATGGGAATTGATAGTTTTAGTTAATTTTTATAAATTTGAAGATTATGAGAGATTTAGGATTTATTTGTCTCTTTGGTTGGATTAAGAAAAATGATTAATAAAAGTATAAATTATATTTTAATTAGTTTTAAATTTTATATTGTGTTACTATACTTTTAATGTATCAATATTTTTTAATAAATAGTAATTTTTGTTTTTTTAAATACAAAGGACTAGAAAAGATAGTAATTAAGGGTAAAAGAGAAGTTAAAATATTGTTGAAAATTGAAAAAGAGAGTGGAAAATTGAATGAAAAGGACATGACACTTGTTTTTACACTCAAAACCTTATGCTTTTACATCTCAGCCTCAAACCACACAATGTGTTGTCTTGTATTGCCTTGTCTTGTGCAATGCTTTTGTGTTCACCTAAGCTTCTGCCATGTTTGCCACATATCAACCCACTACTCTTCTCCCCTTTCTTTTTTGTTTCTTCTTATGATATTTTAAACAACACTTTTTTTCAATAAATGCATCATGTGGAATTGTGTGCTTCTATTGGTTTCAAAAAAAAAATATTTTTACTACAGATATTCAAGTCAAGGATTGCATCCGCTAACCGCCCGAATTAAACGTTAACCGATCGTGAAAAAAGTGACTGCATCGATTGAAATTTTCCTTTTATTGAGCCGAACTAACTGTTTCTTCTGGTCGGTTCAATTAATCGATCGAATTAACTGAACTTCAAAATTAACCGAACTGCATCGAATTTCAAAATTAACTGAGTCGAACCAGCCAAACTTTAAAATTAATCGAACCGAAACAAATTTTCGGTTAGTTGACGGTGTTAATCAAACTTTGGACACTGTGAGTTGATTTGCAAAATCTATATGTGGTCAATTTCTATATTAATTAGTCAAATATTTATTATTGTGATAATATTAAATTTCTTCTTTATATTATATAATTTAATTCAATTTTTATAAATTTTGTTCTCACTAAAAAAATTGTACGTGGAGAAACTCATTAAGACTATATCCAACCATATACTTAAAAATATAGTACTTTTACTAAAAATATAGTAGTTTTTTATTTCATTTCAATCAACTTTACTCTGTTTCTATCACTAAAAAAAATATTTCAAGTATATTCATATATAATTTATTTTTTAATTTAATTTAAAAATCAATAATTTATTAATTTAATTATTATATTAATTATATTCAAATAAAAATAATTTCATAATATTTATTTTAATATTATTTATTTATTATATTAAAATTATTTAAAAAATTATATTATTAATATTTAATTAATATTTTAAAATTAAAAAATTAATTAATACAAAATCAAAAAAAATAATAAAATTTTTTAAAAAAAAGTATAGCGTAGCCCAAGGGTTACGCTTGTGGGTAAGTCGCACTAAGTGGAGGGTCCGGTTGGATCTCTCCTCTTACTACAACACATATCACCCACACCAATTTGGTGCGGGTTGGAGATGCCCTAATATGTATAGACTTGTGGCATAAATGATTAGCAGTATAATGAATAAAGGAGAGTTTTAGTTCATGCAAGTTTCAACCAACCTTCTATAAGATATTTGTCTATTCTTTTATTGAGGGGTCTTCTTTCTCCACCTCCTTCAATCATCTTCAAAATTTCTCATCAAATTTCCAAATTTACCATGTGGTCACATCTTAGATTCATGGTGGAAGTTTACACTTCCATTGGGATGGAATCCTCAACTACATTACTTGCAATTGTAAATATAGTAAAGTGAACTATTATTCAGATACAAACGAAGTAGATTGAATTACTTAGATGCTCTGTCTTTGTCTCAGGCGTTCGACAAATCATATTACTCCTCGTCCGTGGATTCAGCAGTTAAGGCGTCCTACCCCTTTCTTTGTGATTGTGGGTTCGATCCTCTGTAGCGGTGCTAGGGGAGGTATACAAGCCTAGACCTGCTGGTTTGTCAGACTACCCAAAAGGATGCTCCCTGCCCTTGGCCCGTGGGCTAGCCCAACCCTTTGCCTAAAATTTTGTAACAAAAGAAAAATCAAAAGTTTTACAATAATAAAATAATTAACTCAATTTAATTGTTGCACAAAAATTATTACATTTTGAGCCTTCAAAGAAAATATAAAAGCTAATGACAGCTAAATCAAATAAAAATTATAGCTTTTCAATTTTTATCCCAATAATTATCTGTATTTTTATAGAAACTTCAAACTCAATAAGAAAATTAAATTATAACATATATAAAAATTAATTAGAGTATTTAAGGATATCAATGAGTGATTTTGTAAGAAAATATGAAAATTTAGTTGAAAAAATAATAAATTAAAAAAAAGACAATAAATTTATATAAAATAATTAAAAGGATGTTAATCAAGTAATAATCTCTTAATTTTAATGATAACAATCACATTTATACCAATGTAATTATAATTCACTTTTTCACTAAAATATTCACTCTCACTTTAAATTTAGAGAAAATGAAAAATGATAATTAATTATTAATTTATGAGAATTTTACGAAAGTTTCTTTACACAAAATGTTGTATTAGTCAATTAAAATATAACCAGTAGTCGAGTCATTGTAATATAACGAGATGTGATATATTATGATATTTATAAGTTTATTGATTTATGTAAATTATTTTATTTAAAAAATATATGTTTATTGATAATAAATTCTTTTTATTTTCAATATTTTCTTGAGAGTTATATTTAATATTTTTTATAATAATAATACTTGAAATCAATATGTTTATTTTTAAACTAAAAAAAATGATATAAATGAAATTTTGTATAATTTTTATCGAAGAAACAATTTTCAAATAATTGCTCACATTAATAAATATTGAAATTATTTTTTAATTGTTCACATTAATAAATATTGAAATTATTTTTTCTAAATTTCCTTAAAATCTGAAAATCACAATGGCACATCCGTAATTCTCCCACGATCCAGGTCCAATTATAATTCTCACCCATATAAAAGCACCTCTCACTTTCTCTCTCTAAACTAAAAAATCCTTACTTTTAAAACATTTCTCTCTCTCTTTAAAACGATGTCGTTGAGACCGAGCGCGCGTACTGAAGTCCGCCGCAACCGCTACAAAGTGGCGGTGGATGCGGAGGAGGGACGACGCCGGAGAGAGGACAACATGGTGGAGATCAGGAAGAATCGGAGAGAAGAGTCTCTCCAGAAGAAACGTCGCGAAGGTCTTCAGGCTCAGCCTCTTCCTTCTCTCCATTCTTCTTCTGTTGAAAAGAAGGTTCGGAATGGAATTTCATTTTTCTTGATTTCATGTTTTTCCAATTGATTTATTGTTTTTAGTGAATTAGGGTTTTGGTTTGTGTAAAGGTCGTTGGATAGATTGTGAATTGTTAGAGATATTATATTTTTAGTGTTATTGATTCGTGTTAAGCTAATTAGTTAAGCATTACTTTGTAATAGATTTTGATGATTAGCTAGAGTGAGTAGTGTGCTATTTGCTTTGATTAGGTGAAAAATTTTAAAATTATGGACTTGCAGAGTTTATTTTGGGAGTGTGGAATGCTTTCGTATTTTTAACATTGTGGAAGAAAACGAACATTGAATTTAGAATACTCACTAGATGTAATGGTTGTGTTAACAATCGATGCTTTTGTTCAAATGATGCGGAAACTTTGTTTTTTAGAGTTGGAAAATATTTAATTTAACTAGTTGGTCACTATTCTGTAGAGTTTAGTATATCTTAGTTAAATTTGTTTTTCTATAGGGATTAAGATTTATAAGTTTGAATAGTCGTATTAGTTTTTTTTTTTTCATCTGCCATTATTTTCTCTGCAATATGCATGCTTTAGTTTTTTCTTAGAAACCCCAAAATTTTTTTCTTCATACACAATCTAAGCCATTGTCTAATTGGAGTGATTCTTATTGATATTCATATAACCTTCTACTTCATCACTGCAGCTGGAGCATCTACCAACAATGGTTTCAGGTGTATGGTCTGATGATAGTTCTCTTCAGCTAGAGGCTACCACTCAATTTCGGAAGTTACTTTCAATTGGTGAGATTTGCTTTCTAAGATTTGGTTTCTGTACATGATGGCATGGAATTAGTTTCTTATTGTATTATATGTGTTTTTTTTCTGCAGAGCGTAGTCCTCCAATTGAGGAAGTTATACAAGCTGGTGTTGTCCCGCGCTTTGTTGAATTTCTTATGAGGGAAGACTTCCCACAGTTGCAGGTACCTTTTTTTTTCTTTTGAAACTTATCACCTGTCCCCTTCTCTATGATCACACGTTTTGACAATTAATTAGGTTGGGATTTTTGCAGTTTGAGGCAGCTTGGGCTCTGACGAACATTGCATCTGGGACGTCTGAGAATACCAAGGTGGTAATTGATCATGGGGCTGTTCCTATTTTTGTAAAGCTGCTTGGCTCTCCTAGTGATGATGTTCGTGAACAGGTACAATCCTAGACCTGGAATTTTTTTTATTCTTTTGAATTGTTTTCTAACCATACTCAATTTATGAGTGAAGTAATTTTTGTGGCTGAACTATAATTTCTTTTGGAATTTGCAGGCAGTATGGGCGTTGGGTAATGTTGCTGGAGATTCTCCTAGATGTCGTGACCTTGTTCTAGGCCAGGGAGCCCTTATTCCTTTACTAGCTCAACTGAATGAGCATGCAAAACTTTCCATGCTCAGGAATGCCACATGGACACTTTCAAATTTCTGTCGTGGCAAGCCACAACCTCCCTTTGATCAGGTGTGTGCCTAATGTGTTATTACATGATTTTTTTTGCAAGATGCAATCTATGTACTTTTTTGTTAATTTGGTGAGAACGATTGGATTCTCAAAAATATATTTTTACAGGTTAAGCCTGCACTTCCTGCTCTTGCTCGTCTTATTCATTCAAATGACGAAGAAGTGCTCACAGATGCATGTTGGGCACTTTCATACCTTTCTGATGGTACTAATGATAAAATTCAATCTGTTATTGAAGCAAATGTATGCCCTAGACTTGTCGAGCTTCTATTGTGAGTATAGACTTGGCACAAGTTTTCAGTATGACCAGTTTTGGATTTTTTCCCAAGTGCTCAATTCTTATTAAATCTTTTTGAATTCTTTGGCCTTTTACAGGCACCCATCTCCATCAGTTCTTATTCCTGCTCTTCGTACTGTTGGAAATATAGTTACTGGGGATGACATGCAAACACAGGTATCGACTGTAGGATCTTTATTGCCCTTAAGGATCCTTTTCTTTCAAAACTGTTGTGCATAATCCTTGCATTACAAAATTATTCATATAAATTTTATTTTTAAGCTTCACCAATATTTCCTCCAAGCTTATGTATTTTTTGGATTTTCTAGTGCATCATCAATCATCAAGCACTGCCTTGCCTTCTGAATTTGCTGACAAATAATTACAAGAAGAGCATAAAAAAAGAAGCTTGTTGGACAATTTCTAACATCACTGCTGGTAACAAGGAGCAAATTCAGGTGATTAATATACCTTGTTTCTCAATTTTTGTTTTCCTATTTCATTTGCTTTAGAGAATTTGGTTTGAACGTTGTTTGCTGCAGGCTGTAATTGAGGCCAATATTATTGGGCCATTGGTTCACCTACTTCAAAATGCTGAATTTGACATCAAGAAAGAGGCTGCTTGGGCTATATCAAATGCTACATCTGGTGGCACAAATGAGCAAATGAAGTAGGAAGCCATAAACATTCTTTCGTTCTATTTTATTTTTGTAGAGCATTTGTGATTGATTTTTAGGATGACTAATATCTTTGTTGATATTATGCACAGGTACCTTGTTAGCCAAGGTTGCATCAAGCCTTTGTGCGACCTTCTTGTCTGTCCTGATCCTAGGATTGTAACTGTTTGTTTGGAGGGACTTGAAAACATTTTGAAGGTCGGAGAAGCAGAGAAGAATGCGGGCAACACCGGTGGAGTTAATGTCTATGCCCAAATGATTGATGATGCGGAGGGGTTGGACAAAATTGAGAATCTGCAATCTCATGACAACACGGAGATATATGAGAAGGCTGTTAAGATCCTTGAAACATATTGGTTGGAGGAGGAAGATGACACAATGCCACCCGGAGATGGTGAACTTCCTACCGTTCCCTCTGGTGGATTCAATTTCAGCTAAATGTAAGTCTGCTTTCTTTGATTATTTTGTAACCTCCATCGGGATGGTTTGGAAAAGTAAATCCAGGTGGTCGGTATGCATCTTTTGGCATATTTAATGTTCCAGCATTATATTTTGACACCCGCAGGAGGTTTAACTGGTTTGTCATGAAGTTCATCTGGATTGTGGTGCACATTTGTCGGGTTCAGGTCGGGTGTCATCTTGTCGTGTCGGGGTGTCTTTCTCTGGTCCAGTCTAAAAGGTGTGGTGTGGAAGATACTGGACCTTTGTTGGGTGTCGGTGGGATGAAACAAAGGTATTTTGCTCCAATGATGAACTCGGGTCCCACTAGTACAATACCCGAGTGTGGGGTGGTTCATTTGGAGGAGGCTTTCTTATAAAAATGCATATCGGTCAGGCTTTTTGAAAAACACTTATCAGTCATCTTCATAGACATATTTAGTTTGTAGTAATGTCTGCATTTTCATTTTCACAGTTTGTTGATTTTGGCACTCTCAAAATCCATATATTTTTGCCATGATTGTATTTATGAGAGACTGTAATGGGCATATGTTTTTTTGGTTGCGTTGCATTGTAAGAGTGCCTTTTGCTCTGACACTGTATTCTACTATAAACATTGCAATAGAGTCTGTTTTGGTAGGTCGGTTATGTACATTCATCTTGCCTATTGTTGCAATTACCAAATTCAATACGACAATTTCATGTTATCTAGTTCATAACTATTCATATTTCTTTTCTTCCTCCTTTTCCCCTTCACTGAATGATTGTTTCTCCATCAACTCCTCCTTTTGATCGTCAGGTAGACCCTGTGATATTTATGTTTTGCTCGGTCAATGCTGAAATGCAGAAGAATTTATGAGTCGACAAGCATTTCCATCTTCACTAAATCGAAAAGGACTTATCCATCATAGTCTAAGCAATCATAGATATGAAGACGAAAGTATGGTTATAGCTTAGATTTTACATATGTTAGCTTTGCTAGAAAACTAACTTCCTTGTGGTTGCTTCCTTATTTGGACTCAGCTGATTTCCGAACTAGTATGTCTAGTGCTTGTCAAACAAACGGAGCAAAAGCTTATAAAGTTGCAACAATGGACTGAGCAGCAAAGTGGTAAACAAGCATTGACATTAGCCACAGGTAGCAAGCAGACAGGTAAACAAAGGTCACATCATTGCCATCACTCATACATAAAACTCACCATAAATTGATATTTCTTTTTAATGCTCATCGAATATTGTTCATTTCTCTTGGCGAAGCTACAAAAATACCATTTTTAACATGATTTCGTTGCTGTTGTCGATGACGACAGAGATATGGTCAAGTGCCCTCGTTGCAGCAGAACGCAGAGAGGATACTCGTGTAAGGCGACCTTATTATGTCAAAATTTCACGGAATCAAATTACACAAATGGCCAATTATGAAAATCAGATCAAGTCGGCCAATCGGACTGGTGAACCAGTCATTGGTTTGGTCTCAGTTTACTATTCAAATTGATCTGCAAGTGAATCGATATTAAATACGTGAAGATTGACAAATAGGCCGGTTCAACTGGGCTATCAGACGGTTTTAAATATTAAAAAAATAATTAAATAATTTAAAAATGAAATAATTTTGTATATTTATATTTATTTATTTATATTATTTTTAAATTATTGATTCGACTAATAAACTACAAGTTTAACTAATGAATTTTTTAAGTTATCATCTATTCAGTTATGATAACACTAGTTTCTAACCCTATTTATAATTTTATATTATATATAATACAATATTATTTATTTTGTAAGTTTATAGTGCTAATATTTTATTTAATTTTTATTAATTTTAAAATTTAGTTAAAACACGGTAATATAATAATATGTGCATAGTTCTTTCCGACACGTGTCAAACTGCGATGATAAAAATTTGGCGGTTGGTGTGTGAGTCATCGTAGAAAAGGGTCGTTTTGGTCATTTAATGAAAAACCCTCGAATAAAGGTTTAGGGTTTATGGTTTTGAAGCTGCATTGCATATTTCTCTAAATCAGACTTTCATGACTATCACACCCTGTCATTCTCTGTCCCTTCCTCTCTATAATTACTCTCTCTTGTGAATTCCTCCTCTGTTCTTTCTCTCCTTTTACTCTCCGCTGTTCTTTGTCTTCCCAAATCTCCTCTGTTTCTTCCAGTTTTTGCTTAAAAATGATGACTTTGCTAACTTACATTCTCGATATTTCAGTTTCTTTCAAAACCCACTAGTGTTTTCCACTTCTGTTTGTTGTTTCGGCACTTTTACAGCAAGAAAGGTTGCTACTTTTTGCATTATGGATCGCAAAGAAAAGGTTTGTGAAGCAAAAGTTTGTTCTTTTTATTGATTTTCTTCTTTTGTAGAATTTTTGGTTTGATGGGTTCTTTTCACTCATGATTGGGTTGCAGATATCATTGGTTGGTGAAGAAAAGATGGAGAATAAGAAGTTATGTGCTGATTGCAAAACCACTAAAACCCCTTTGTGGAGAAGTGGGCCATCTGGTCCCAAGGTACATTTTTTATTTAATTATTTTAAAATTTTAACACTTAATCATTTGCTATTTATTTCACTTAATGCGTCTTTTATTCAGTCTTAATCATGCATGTGTTGTTTATACAGTCTTAATTACTGTTATTTTGGTTATTTTCAGTCTCTGTGTAATGCATGTGGGATAAGATTTAGGAAAAAGAGAAGATCCATGGTGGGTTTGGAGAAGACTAATAAGGACAAGAAAAAAGTAAAGTCTAATCCCATGACCACAAAAACTAGTGTTGAAACAACTATTACTTCTGAAGCTGGTAATGTTAATGGACTGAGTGAGTCAGTGAAGAAGAAGCTGATGGTTTTGGGGAAAGAAATGATGTTTCAAAGATCATCAATTGTGAAGAAACAAAGATGCCAAAGGAGAAGAAAGTTGGGAGAGGAAGAACAAGCTGCATTTTCTTTGATGGCAATGTCTTGTGGTTCTGTTCTTGCATGAAAGAAGATGGTCAGATTAGGAGTAAAACTAACATATTATATATTTATCTGTTTTATGGGACATTTTGGAAGTAGTTTTAGCCATAGAATATGATGAAATGGGTTGTTTTTTGATGGTTTTCTTCTTGCATTTGAAAAGAAAGGAGGAAGAAAATTGATGTAGGAAAGGAAAGGAGTGACATCCTAGTTTTGATTATTATGTAAATAGAAATTCAGTAATAGAACTCTTATTTTGGTGATTTGTGTTTTTTGTGGTGGATTTTTGGGTGAAAACATAGTTAAATTCCGTAATTTGGAGTTGAGTATTATTAAAAAAATATTAAATGTTGTATTAGAAGTGCAAAACGATATAATACGGGATAAATATACTTTCTTGGAATGATAATTATTGTGGCATTGAAGGAGTACATGTGTATGATACGGCACAAATTTAATTATTGTAATATTTATTTTACAAATTATAGTATTTAATAGAAAATAGTATAATACGATTATAAAATGTCGTTTTTATTCATATGTAAAGTAAATCATAGTTTTCATTGATTAAATAAAATAAAAAACATGGTAATTATTTGCTTGCACGATGAATCTGATTTAAGACGTGTAGTATATTTAAATGTTATATGTATAATTGTTGAATAAATATAAAAATAAGCACTATTTTTTAAATTAATGAAATATTGGAAAATAATTGCTCATCAATGGACTTGTTTTACCATAAGGAGTTAACATGATGTGCTGAGGGTCTCCAATCACACTCCAATGTGATTACTCAATTTAAGGTTGTGCATTGAATTACATCTGTCGATTCGCGTTAAACGTATTATAATCGTATCGTATTATTTTCTATCAATTGTTATTATTTGTCACATAAATATTATAAAAATCAATCTGTGTCGTATCATAAATGTGTATTCACAAATTGTGTTATTGTGTCAAAAATTGATAATTGAAGGCCTTACTTGATGGTGCTATGTCAAAATACCACTTTTTTTTGTCAAGTGTACATATATTTTTCTGATGTTTGACGTCCATTTGTAAAGATGTAAAAGTTTGTAATTCACGACGAGGTGTGAATTAGTGAAAGCGTATGACCAACATTTCAACTTTAACATTTCAACACGGTTTAAGATACGATTTGGTTATCGTAATGACAAAAAGCTTTATGGCAATATTATTGTTGCTCTCGTTGAGAGTCGAACTCAAGACCTCCCGCTTACTAAACAGGTGCTCTAACCAGCTGAGCTACGAGAGCCAAAGATGCTCAGAAGTTTTACTCGAAAAAACTTTTTTGTGAGGGTACAATGAGATGATTAAAGCCCCAAAGGCTTAAAGGATTTTCCTTTCTTGGGACTCATTATATTGTCTCCAAATGGATCGTCAGAACCCGGATTTCCGATCCATCAGACTGAACTAATCCGAGTTTTAAAACACTAGTTCGGCCGCACAAACTAAAGAAGTTTCGGGGACTCATTATATTGACTCCAAATGGATCATCAGAACCCGAATTTCCGATCCCATCGACTGAACTAATCCAAGTTTTAAAACAGTGGTTCAGCCGCACAAACTAACTTGAAAGAATGTTTGAAAGAATTTCATTATATGCCTAATCTCCAAGTTAAAATCAAAAGAATGTGATAAATCGGTCCCCAAAATGGGCAAAAGAACATTTTAAGTTTCATCTCTATAGATTTTCTATAGCTATTCTTTCCTCACACAAGACCTCTCCTCCCTTCTTCCCTACAAAAAAATTGGGTTACAGAAAACAATGCTGACATCTGAATAATGTTGGACAAATCTTCAATCTGCCTACTAATGAATCACAATAATATCTCCTTGAGGATGAGGAGAACCAACATGATAAAGCACATGATTACGAGAACGGTAGCACACATCACCATCCCTCCTTGCTTCTGCGTTCTCTCGGCCTGCATTCAACACGGAATTGCGAAAGTGAGCACGGCAGGGAGGGAGATGGAGAGAGAAAGAAGGATAATAGTGGTGAAAGAGGATGTAGTCGACCAGAACTGTTGAGAAAGTAAGTAGAGATAAGGAAAGGTCACCTTCTGCAACTGCTTGAGGCCCTCCTCTACAGTTGTTGCAACATTTTGAATATTGTAGTCTATCCTATCGACAATTGTACCCTGTTTGGATAAAGGTTTTAATTCACTGGAAGACTTGAATAAAGGTTGGGAAACAGAACAAGGAGACAAAAGACGACATCGAACCTGGTCTATGACAAGTACTGACAAGTCTTTCATAATTTGCGCAAGCTCGTTCACAGATTCCACAACCTACAGGAAACAAATTCAGTTGGAGGAAGAGAACTTACAGAAGGAAATTATTTTCACTAACTTGTTGGATCTCTCTTTCCCTTTCTGCCGTGAATGCCTCACTCTTCTTTAGTTTTGCCATCTGATGTTCGTTAAACACCTGACATGCATGCCAACAGAAGATTAGGCACTTCCCTTTTCTTTTTTTGTACGTTTCAAGAATGAGAAGGAACCCAGGCGAGCCGTGATAGGTTTCTTTAGCTATACGATGATCCAATAATAAATAAGCAATAAAAATTATAAGCCAGCATACCATGTCATCCAAATTGTCATCGTCAATTCTAGATCTGCTGCTACCATTTAGGTTCATCTCTAAATCAACTCCGTCTTGACCCTGTGTCACAATAAAACCTTGCCTTACTAACAAAATAAAGCATATGCTTTGGAAGGTACTAAATGTAAAAGCATAACAAATAAACGAAAGAAACATTTTAATATCAAGAAGCAGGTGCTAATAGATGGGTTTGCTTGTTGATTCCAAAATAGGATCTTCACGAACCTCTTTTTGTTGTCTGAGGCGCTTCAAGTAAGTTGACTGTTTCTTGCGTATTTCCATCGAGAGGTTCTGAAGATCAGTGGCAAGAGAGCGCTGCCCAGAAGGTAAGCTAACATTAGCACAGTTAGCAAGGCTTAGCATTGATCTAAAATAGATTTGGTGTCACAAGGGAACTTCTATAATCACCAAGTTCTGGATGAGACCAACTTAATAGTGCAAATAGAAGTGAAAACATAACCTGTTAAGCGGTGTAATGGAACTAAAGCGGAGTAAATGCAATCACAATATCATCCATCTAGTCTACCTGCACATTTTTTCTGACATTTGAATCCTCTGAAGGCCCAGCAGCAGAAAGTCTTTGTAATTTCTTTTCTGATTTCCTTATAAGATCAGTTATTTCGTGCGTTAGTGTCTCAATAACACGTTGATCTTCTTTACCATCCCCAAACGATGGCATCAAGGCCTTCGCATGAGCCTTGGATAACTCAGCCATTTTTGACCGTGCACGTTGCACATTTGCTGCTATATCTTCAGATACATCCACCCAAGCTGGCGGTAAACCAACTGTTAGTACGCCTTTACTGCAGCAAGAAAACAAGACTCGTAACTTTGTACAGTAGTATTATACCGTACAAGTCATAGTGAGTGATGATGCATCTTATCTAGTGAAATAGACTCCAAACAAGTAAATATCAAGAGAAACAACTTATATCTCCCCTCACTCGTTTAAAGCATCGAACATAACAATCACACGGTTCTAATAAACAAAACTCTATGCCTTCTGATAAGCATCAGTCGTTGCTCCAAAACAATCAACTTCGAAAACGATATATTTCGCAAGTCATAACAAATGAAGCATCAACAGAGGAAGTAAAATCTAACAACAATCTACTAATTATAGCCTGAAACATTACAATCACCTATTCTGTTCCATAAAACAAGTCTCAATACATTCCGACAAAAATAGATCATCCCCACATATGGTAAAACCACCACTGCTGCAAAACCTTGCTTCAAACACACAAATCCAAAACTCTCAAACACACACACGCGGGCGCGCGCAAAGAAGATAATCTCTCAGAAACAGTAGCAAAACTTCGGCCAATTCCAACAGCTATGGAACAGAAAAAAACTTTGGAAGGCACATTCCAAATCACTCTAATTCCAAACATTCGAATAAAAAACACATAAATAACTGAACTTCCAACCTCCAAGCTAATATCAAATCATCACCAAAATCCACATTCCAAATCACTCTAATTCCAAACATTCAACCTCAATCAGAAAACACCAACAAAAATCCAAAACCTGAAAAAGATAAAATCCAAAAATGAAAAATAGAGATCTGTAAAGCGAGAAATGAGAGTTACACCTCGAATTTCCAGAATCTTCAGTACTAAGAGGAGCGTAAGAGCGATTCGAATTGAGTAACGAAGTACTGGCCAACTCGATCACCGGACCTCCGGCGGAGGCGGAGCTCATCGGAGCTCTGACGCTTTTTAACGCCTCTCTGTATTTTCTGTATATGAATGTTCTATTTCTCGTAGCCATGCCTAACGACAACAAAACTTGGATCTGAAAATGTTCAATCAAACTTGAACTTTTGTGCAGTTAAAAGAGATCGGAGGTGGTGGTGATGGTGGTGGTGGCGAGGGGTAATTTCGGAAACAAAATGTTAATGCGAAATGAAGAAATTCATAGAGAGGGAATTAAATCTATGTTGGAGTGTGGATCCCACTTTTATTATTTTTCTTTTTTTTTAATTAATATTTCCTTTTTCTTTGAATTAATCAAATTGTAATAAATTGGGGTCAAATATTTTTTCCTCAAAAAACTCTCAAAAATACTAATCATGCTTCAATTCATGTGGTTCGAGTTCGGAACCAGCGATTTACGTTTCTATGAACTATAGAATAAAAATAAAAAATTGGTCTAGTTGGTTTAAGATAGTTCGGTTTTAGTTTTGAACAGCAGATTTCGGTTCAATTTTTACACCTCTAAATTCATGAAAAATAGTTCAAATTTAATATTTAGTTTTTAGATTTTTTTGATTAAAAATGTAGAAATTTTGATTTAAACACAGTTCAGTTACGTAGAATTAATTTGATTAAAGTAATATATATATAAATATATATGCGGTGTCGAATTGGTCGAGTTTGAGCTCAAAAGTACCTGATTAACAATACGACCACCCCTAACTCAATTTAAGCGTCAAATTCAGATCGATCAAGTTCGACTTAGATGGATAAACTATTATTCTCTATTAAATAATTTAGACAAATATATTATTCCATATATTACAAGTACTCACAAATTATATTTTTTACTTTAAATGTAAATAAAACTATAAATTAAGAGTTATGTAAAAATTATTTATAAGGCAATAAATCCATAAGAACTCTTGTTTTTTCACACAATTAATTAATGATGTCAAACAATTCTCATTAATCCTAATTATTATCCCTTTTCTACTTCAATAAAAAAACAAAAAATAAATTAAAAACTCAATAATAAATTCAATAAATCAATTTGAAAACAAAAGAAGGAAAAAAAAATAAGAGAATTAAAAAAATATATATAAGTAAAGAAAAATAAATACATAAAATACTTTTAAAACAAAAAAAAATTCACCCACGAGACATACAGAAGAGAGTCTCCAAACAAAAAACAAAACAGCTCCACCTCCGACACAGCTTCCCCATTATCATCACCATCCATCTCTCTCTCTCTCTCTCTCGCTCGCAAAACCCATATCTTATTCTCCTGTTTTACCCTTCTTCAAGATCGCGCCTTGAAAAAGATAACTTTTTTTTTTGCGTGGATCCGAATATTAAAAGAGTTGGATTTTTTGGGTTATAGTTTTAAGGGGAAGCTTAAAAATGGATGCTGATTCATGGACTTCTCGTCTCTCTTCTGCCTCCAAACGTTATCAATCTGCTCTTCAATCTCGATCTGGTAATACCCTTTTTATTATTTTTGTTTATTTTTCTGTTTTGTGTTTTGTTTATGGTGAATTTGATGGAAAATGGGGTTTTTGGTCTTTCGTGTGGGAAGTTTGAGCCTTGTTGATGATTTTAAGGTGGAGAATTTGAATTAGTTTGTTGTTTGTTGAAATTTTTAAATTTGTGAAGATGATTGCGTGAGTTTTGGATATGAAAGTCTTAAATTTTAACTTTCTATGTATTTATTTTAATGTTTTTTTACTTGGTTGATGAGAAGAAGAATGAAAATTTGAGAAATTGGAATTTTGGGCTGTTAAATTTTGTGCTATGAATTTGTTTTTCGGTGTTGATTTTAAAGAATGGCTCTTTACTGAGTTTGATGATTTTAGCTGAATTGACTATAATGTTTGGTAACTTGATCACTTTTGAGCTATTATTTAATGATTAGTTTTTGTAAAGATTATGATTAGGTTACTATTGAGTCTATATTGATTGTGTTAGTGTTTGTTGTTGAAGATATGTACATGGGGTTTGAAGACTTCGACGGAGATGACGATATCAGAGAGGAGTTTCCGTGCCCTTTCTGTTCAGAATATTTAGATATTGTTGGACTATGTTGCCACATTGATGATGAACATCCCATGGAGGCAATGAATGGGGTATCTAATTTTCATCTCTGATCAATGGTAGAACAGCATCAATTATTCATGATAAAATTCTGTGCCTTGTTCCTTTGCTTTACTCGTGCTGCGTTAGATGCGTTGAAGTGTCCAATTTCATACTTTCGTGGTGCTATATTATCAGAAAAAAATGTCTTTAGTATACTTTCGTGTCAATGATAACCAACCTACATACTAACTTGACAGGGTTGAATTCAGTTAAGCTCGTAACTTGACTGTTTAATTGTGTTTAAGTGATAATAGAACATTATAAATTGCAGGTATTAGTTGAGTTTTTTGTACGTGAGCTTACCTTGATGATATATTATGGACATATGCGACAATTGCCATGTCAATCTTAATTGTCTTGAAACTTATGCCATTGACGTGAAGAATTATTTTGTTTAGGTTATGTCTAGCCAAACTAAACCTTATCCGAACAAAATTTAGATTTTACAGCAACATAGAGAGTTTGATTGCTCGAGCTTATGATAGAGCTGTGACACCATATATCTTTAAAGGTGAAAAGAGTGGCAGTAACAGAGAAGTTTATTTTCAGCCAATGATGTGGTGATGCTGTTGTTGTTGTGGCGGAATTTGTTTTTAGTACTAGCGTTATTATGTTGAATGTCCTGGAAAAATCTTTTTTCTAACCGTTGGTGAGAATGCCTTGTTAAAGTTTATCTTTTCTCTAAGATGGATGTATATTTTTCAGGTTTGTCCAGTTTGCGCAATGAGGGTGGGGGTAGATATGGTTGCGCACATAACCCTACAGCACGGAAATATATTCAAGATATCCTTCTAATCTGATTTTTTTATTTTGTGGTGTAGCTAAAAATATTTATATAGAATAAATCAATGCATCACTCATTTATCCCTCAGTCTAGACTTTTCTCAGTTACACACGATTCATTAGTATTTTCGTAAGTTGCAAGACTTGAATCGTGAGCCATGGCTCTGCATTCTTCTTGAACCTTGGTTTGCAAACTGTGCGTGATTTTACTTTTGTGCCTCTAATATGGAGTTCATGAGAAGACATTTGATAAAATGGATAGTTGTGAGATGCTTGAAGATGAACACTTCCTTGTAATGACCAGTTGGTTTGATAAACTAGCTTATTACCTTGAATTCCTTGACTAGTGTTTACATGCAGCGCAAGAGGAAATCGCGTAAAGGGGGACCTCATTCAACACTTTCATTGTTGAGGAAGGAGCTACGAGGAGGAAATCTACAATCCCTTTTTGGAGGTTCTTCCCGTTTAGTTTCCTCTTCCAATGCCGCCCCAGATCCATTATTATCACAGTTTATTTTACCCGTGGCGGATGAGCATCCTAGCCCGCCTTCCTTTTCAACTGAAACGAGCTCAACCAAGAAAATTAAGGATGAGAATGTTTCAGCAAGGTAAGTTGATTACTGTAATACATGTTTTAATACCCAGTTCATGAACTAATTACCCTTATTTCGTATAATTTGGTCCTCGTAAGATGGTAAACTGGTTATGAAGGTGGTTTCTAGACTTATAGAGGGTTAACATAACATCATTAACGACCATAATTATATAAATTTTTGTTTAAATTATCTCATACGTTGGATGCACCAACAAGTCGGGTTGTTTTTTGTCGACAGAACTGTTAAGCCATCGTCCCTGTCACTCAAGGATCAGGAAGAGAAGACGAAGAGGAGCGAGTTTGTTCAAGGGTTATTGTTGTCTACTATCCTTGATGACATTTTATGAAGAGGATGGATTCAAGCACGCCGCAGCTCTAGTCGACGAGAAACCGAAGAGCGAGATATCTGTGTTGTTTTATGATGAATGTGGCCATGTATTAAATATGCAGTGTGTCGAATAAGGAGTAGGAATGAGTGTAAGTTATGTTGCTTATGGACTTAGTAGTTGCGAATAATCGTTGAAAAGCAAGGCTGTCTTGATATAATGGTTAACTT